>JASVEL010002920.1:0-34489 GCA_032618575.1 Nicotiana noctiflora
TACGCCGCAAACATCGACGCACTCAACTAGTCAAGGACCTTCATGATCCCATATACAAGAAAAGTCATTACACATTCCATGCTTTGCATACCGATAGGAAATATACTTATTTTCAAACCATGATAAAACAAATCATAACTCCTTCTTCCCATTCATTGCATAAGTTTAACTACCAGGACTGAGTCCTTCTACCCACACCGAGTTACACAATATCTGCAAGTCCCATTACTTCAATCACATACCAAGAATTAATCGTATTCCTTATCATACCGTTTTGGTTTATTAACAAGTTGATCCATCTTCCCAGTTTCCTTTCTGATTCATCCTTAATTTAATATTAGCAATTACTGTAGCACCATAATACATCAATGCATGTTACCACTCGAGACTCGTACATAAGACCACATGGTCTAAGACACATAGGCCACTGAATACTCTCTCAATGTTTCCCAGAAGTACCACATTCTACAACACATTATTTTGAAGATCTTCCTGCGACTTGAATTCGTTATCATTACCTTCCAATACGGATTACATAGAATCCCATCATTCACATAATATCACACAAGTCTTGATCTCTTCTAATGAAACCACCGTCTTTAGCCATATGCACAATCTTAAGACACCTGACTGTTACAAGAAAAATCTTGAACACCGTAAAAAAATTCTCCGGCATCATTCACCCTTATTCAACTGTAATTCAACTGTTTTATTGAACAGAACCACTCGTGCCTTGCTAGAACTCTGACATCGCAGAACATGATCACATACAGATACAATTAGCTATCCTTCCTTCCTATGCACCAAACATTCTTCACCAATAGTAGTTCAAAACATCCCAGTATTGCTTCACATCTACGAAGTACCATAACCTTTACCAAAATTTCCAACGTACTTAGTGACAGAATCAACATAGCACACAACCGTGCAATCAGCTAGTCAATAGCAATCTCCCCAACTTAGCTTGAAGCCATATATCAAAGCACAATAAGAACCGAATACCTTACAACTTTCCCATTATCAAAATGCCATCTTCACAATTAAGATCAATAGCGATCGCATGAATATCATAATATCGGCTCGCGAAATGAGCACCTCAGTGCTCAAGCCATGGACAAGGATCCATCCTCAAGTCCTCTAGACTGGCCCAATATGAACACACAGAGATTATATCTCGTCTCTCGATTGGGGAATCATAAGCCATCAAGGCAAATTTATCACTAAGCACTCGAATGCGCACATCAACGTGCAGAAGGAAATTTCAAGAATCATACCTCAAGCTGAATCAGGTACGCACCATAAGAATTTCAAGAATTTGAAGCTTTCCTAAAAGGTATGCAGCCTCCCGAGGATAAGTACAGGCATCCCCGTACCGATCCATAAGACTCTACTAAATCGGCTCATGACTCGCGATACCTGTTAACCTAGGATCTGATACCAACTTGTCACGACCCAAAACCCAGTCGTGATGGCGCCCAACACAATGCTAGGCAAGCTCGACCATATTATCTCTTAAACCAGCCAATTGTTAATTCTAATTAATCCAGTTCAGCTTAAACAGCAAGTGATCATATCAAAATGGCAACGTAATAGTAAAAGCATACAAAATACGGTCCCAACCATATCGTGGTGTCACGAGTCTGAGCCTCTATGGAATAAGCATCCTAGTACAACAAGTCTAAGCAAGATGAAACCAACAAAATGATAAAGAAGGAGAAAACAGGTTTTGCGGACGCCGGTAGCTACCTCGTAGTCTCCGCAAAAGTAGATAAGGATCAGCAGCTACAACTCAATTGCCCTCGGACACATGTGAATCTGCACAAAAGGTCCAGGGGGGTGGGGTGAGTATATTTCAACAAAGTGAGTAATAATAATAAACAATAACTGAAAGTAAGAACTCATGTACTGTCACTAAATAGTTCTAAGGCAACCCCCACCAGCAAGTCATAACTACAGTAAGTACTCTAATCTCCAGTCCACATCTATCTCAACAAGGTCCCACACTGACCAAATCTCACGCGTACCACTATGGTGTACAACCATCTCAATGTATGAAGATATATATATCTATACACCTATGTCTATAATGTATAAGTATTTAAGTATGCACATATGTCGCTGCGGCGCGCAGCCCAATCCAATATATATATACCGCTGTGGCGTGCAGCCCGATCCAATATATATATACTGCTGCTGCATGCAGCCCGATCCATTTAACGTCGACGGCGCTCACTGGGGGTGTGTACAGACTCCGGAGGGGCTCCTACGGCCCAAGCGCAATAATACTGCAGCGTGCAGCCCGATCCAATATATATACCGCTGCGGCGTGTAGCCCGATCCAATATATATATATACTGCTGCGGCGTGCAGCCCGATCTAATATTATATATATACTGCTGCGGCGTGCAACCCGATCCAATATTATATGCATACTGCTGCGGCGTGCAGCCCGATCCAATATTATATACATACTGCTACGGTGTGCAGCCCGATCCAATAAAGGCATATATATATATATATAATTCCTCATAACGGGTCCTCAATCCTGTCCCAACTAATATAGGTTTGTCTTTTCAGGCCCACTCAGCTAATTCAGGGAATTTCCACCATAGGTAATCTATCTCTCACAGTACACATCAAGTACTGGCCCTTCGTATGCTATTCAGCTAGGTTTACGGCTGAGTGTAAATTTCCAACATGATATAAGGTTCACCTAGCTCTACAGGTTCCCTAATGCTCTACAGATCGGCAGAAGGCCCCAAACATGGCTACCAGCACAATTGCACACTTATAATCTCATTATCAGTCGTAATACACAGTCTATTATAAGTCGGGAAAGACAAAGTCAAAGTCCCCAATCACAATGTCACCACGCCCGTCACAAAACGCGTGTTTCATCTCAACATAGCACTATGAAGTGCTAGTACGGGGTTTCAAACCCTCAGTACATTATTTACTATCACTACTCACCTCGAACCGGTAGAAGCCTCAGTCCGCCTTGCGCTTGCCTCGCAAATCAGTCTCCTCGGATGCCAAATCTGCTCAAAATCGATGATTATACATCAATATATGCCGAATTCACGCAACCCATTTGAAAAAACCCAAATTGCATCAAAACCCACAAAGTTGTCAAAACCCGACTTTTGGTGCGCTTCTCGAAAAATTACGAAAGTTACGTATTCGGAACCCTCATCTCAATATGATTCTAGGCATATAAAATTTACCAAATTCGGACTCCATTTGACAACTCAAATCGGTGTTTTTCTACAATTCTAGGCCTAGGGTTAAAACCCACTTTTAATCTTCCATTTTCAAAGAAATAATCAATGATTTCATGATAAAAGCGCATAATTAACCACAAAACTTACCTTCGACAATATCCCGATGTTTTCCCCACAATTCTCGTCACTTTCTCACTTTAGAGCTCAACAATGGGGTTTCTAAGAATGAAACCCATATGTGAAATGTTCTGGTTTTAAAATCACTGCCTGGGACTTTTGTTCTACGCGTTTGCCATGACCCTCACGCGAACGCGGTGCTCTGCTCGATTCACCCGATGTGAACGCGACGCCCAGTCATGCGTTTTCGAAACACAAATTTCTAGCCGCCCGGATTTTCTTCTACGCATTCGCGTCGCCCCTCACGCGAACACGATGCCTAACATTTCTCTCCTATGCGAACGCGTTCAAACTCCTCGCGAACGCGAAGCCTCCGATCCTGACCCTACGCCTTCACGTCCAGCCCATCATAAAAACGATGAACAACCATGATACCCTTCGCGGACGCGTGACCTTCATCGCAAACGCGATGAAGGAATTTCTTCTGCAGATACAACAGCAATTCAGCTGTTGCCTTAGGCCAAAAATGGTCCGTTTGGACCCCGAATTCATCCCGAAGCCCCCAGGACCCCAACGAAAACCACTAACATACTCCATAACACGATACAAACTTGTTCCAATCATAAAAACACACCCTCAAACACGGAAAACATCGAATCCAAGCAAATTCAAGCCTAAGTTTTCATTCAAACTTCTGCAACCGACATTCGATCAAAAGCCCAACCAAACTACATCCGAATGACCTGAACATTTGCAGACTTATCCAAAATCACATGAAGAAGCTACAGGAATTGTCAGGAATTCCATTCTGACCCTCGGATCAAAATCTCACCTACCGTTCAGATTTCGCCAAAATTCAACCTTAGCCAATTCAAGCCTATTTTTACACCGGGCCTCCAAATTCAATTTTGATCGCTCTCCTAAGTCAAAAATCACCTCCCGGAACTAACCAAACCATCAGAATCCGATTCTGAGCAATCTAACTCACAAGTCAACGTCCAGTTGACCTTTCCCAATTATTCCTTCTTCTAAGAGACTATTTGTCTCAATTTCAACCAAACTCGACCCGGATTGACTAAAATTTACCCAACATGCATATTGCAACATTAAAAAGCATATAACAGGGGTAACGGGGTGATAACTCACATGATGACGGCGGGGTCATCACACATTACAACATACTTGGCACTAGGCCATATTTCATAGCTCAATATCTTATTTAATGTCTTATCATTTCAATACATGATTCACATTCCTTGCACCCCTTTTTAAGCTATCAACAATAGCAATTTGATCATATTGGAATGCTTCTTTTACAATTATAGGGTCACAACACCAATTCATATAAAGTACCAATCACAACAACAATCCAAAGTTCAATCTTACCACATTTACACAACCAGTTTCTTCTCTTCCAAATATCTTTGTATATTACCAACAACTGGACACAATTAATCAAATACTTTTGGTACACATAAGAACAATTTGAAAGAATCAACCATAACAAGTTTTCTCACAAAATTTGGTATCAAAATATCAATTTAAACTTGACTTGATGTCTAGGCATTTTAGCACATAGTTCACATTCTTTACATATCCTCATCTAGCAAAAATAATATATTAAACAAATGAAGAAGTGCCTCCCACATATATTTTCAAAACAACAATTGTCTTAATATAACAAAACGGCTATTGCATCAATTATATTTTGAACCTACAACATGTATGTGGGCACCATGGAAGTTTAATTTCTAAGAGACGGGGTTTTAGTCGTACGTATTGATGATATACTACATGATCTGGTGGTGCATTGACATTAGTAGGAACAAGGGTACTCTCCTTAACAAAAAGTTCTACCAATCACTCCATGGCTCAACACATTCTTCTAACAAGTCCTTGGGTAATCCACTTGGACTCAATGGTGGGATAAATCCCACCTTACATGCTTCAAATTCACACATTATGGTATCAAAATTACCAATCTTGAGGGTAATACTTAGAGAGGAATTAGCTCCCTATCTTGAGCCATATCGCACAATCTGGAATATCAAAGAAATAGGTAAATTCCTAAATGTCCGTGCAGCCCCCAACTTATAGATGTGGTCAACAACACACCGATAAGAAGGGCGCTACTAGACATGGCTCCGATACATCCTAGGACACTTAAAATCCTGGCTCTGATACCAAGTTTGTCATGCCCCAATTCGAGGGACATGACCGGCGCCTGGCCGAGTAGCCCAGTCAAGCGGACCTGGATGCCTTTCTATCACACACATTACCCATGTGTTGTTTATTACTAAAAAAAAAGAACTTTACCAATTATAACTTATTCAACATTTTTCAAACATAACCACACTATTAACATTACTAACAAGTTACAATTTACAACGCCCGACATATACATATACATACATAGGCCATAACCCCACAGCTTACTGTCTTCGGAGCCTCTAGGATTACAAAAGAGGATACAAAATTTGCCGGTAACAAGGCTCCGGCTATACCTTACACAAAATCAAAATTGATTCTTAACATGAGTGGCGTGAGCCACGCAGGGCCCCGAGGAAGAAAGGGGCTCACCAAAATGGGCAGTGGAAGATGAAGGATGCTACTGCCGATGAGCCGAAGTACGTGCTACTGATCCACCTACAATCATAACACGAATGTAGCATCCCCGTCAAAAAGGGACGTCAGTACACTAGAATTGTACTGGTATGTATGGACAAGCTTTGTCCCAAGTAAACTTAAGCCATTAAAAGTACACCACGATGATAAGACAACAAATAATTACACCAAGAAGTAATAAAGCCAGATAACCATGATTCCCACATTTACTTCACCTCAAGTAGTTCTCAACTCAAGCACAACTAAATCTCAACAAGGAAGGCAACAACCAAACTAACACGAAAGAACACAAGCAAGTCAAACAAATGGGCATTCAGTGCCCCACGGGTTGCAAACTCTCCTGCTGTCTCCTTTCACAATTTCACATAAATGATTGTATATCAATTTCAATGGCGATTTCGATCGCTTTCCATCCTTATTAACTCGGTCACCCTTATTACCTCGGCCACCCTTATCACCCCAACCCACACCTTATTACTTCGTGTTGCGGCACGCAACCCGATCCCACCATACAGTTTCAATCACAACAATCACAAACAGCAAACAAGGCACTACACAAGATCACAACAAGTGCAAATAAGCAAGTTACAAATTGATTCATTTTATCAAATACTTTTCAAACCAATATCACAACCAAGTTACAATGTTTCAATATTCGAGAGTACCCATACCATTATGTTCAACAATTTACCACAATTCAAGTGTTTCATTTCTTTCCACAACAAACCATGTATGCCATCACAACAATTGTTCTCAATTCCTTACCATTTCAGTTTCCTTTTTATCTTTCGGTTCATGTTCCATACCACACCACACATAGTTCAACATGAATTGGATACCCAACAACAAAATCAAAGAATTACACACAATCTCTCAAATTAACACATGCCAAACGAATAGCACACATAAGGGCGATTTCACAAGAATCAAAGTTAGCCATACATACTCTATTTTCACAAGCATGCATACATAACACTACCATACCAAGAATCATACATCAATAACACATCTCACAACCTATAAAATACTAACATAACCTAGGTTAGGAACCCATTGCTCCCCATCACCCTCCCATGTATGTATCTTACATAAATAATCACCATAGAGTAGTTGGATATGATAGACATACCTCTTGTAGTAAAAATTTTAAGAATCCCCACTTAAGGTATTCTTGAAGAATTCAATAATTAGAAGGAAAATCTAATGATTTTGAAGATTAATATTTGTTAGTAAAAGTGTTTAGGGGTAGAAATTACTCAAAGAACTATATAAACCTTACCTTAGATCATAGGGATGAAGTTTGGGATGAAACCCTCTTGAGAGAGCAAGTCATAACCCCAAATTGAGTTGGGAACACTCTAGACCGGTCTTTGGGGTATTAAAACTTTCCAGGTGCGCGGAATGTTGTCCAGATGGGCGAAGTGTGCAAGCTTCGCGCATTACTTCGCGCATTTTTCTGAGCATTCTGCCTCATATGCTCTAAGTATGCGCGAAGTTCATTTCGCGCAGGTTGTCGCGCATCAGACACCTGACTAGTAAAATGATCATAACTTTTAGTATACACCTCCAAATGACAAACGGTTTGCTGCATTGGAAACTAGCCGTAAAGGGATTTAATTTGATAGGTTGAAGCTCACACAACCCCTTATATAAATGGAGATATGATCGTTCAAAGTGGAGCCTTGTGTGAATCCATTTGGAATTTTGGCCTATTTCAAAAATTTTCCCATTTGGCACAAACCTAGGCTTCCATTTAGACCTCACATAACTTACCATAACACTTATACTCATATTTACTAAGTCTAATTGATGTCCACCATATTAATAGTATATAAAAATATTATAATTAGCCTACGAGGCACCACAGAATCCTATATTACTTAGCAAAATTTTCTGGGGCCTTACAGTGCATTTGAACACAGGTCTTTCTGGGATATCGACACCACCAACGATCATGCGGAATACATGTTGTGGTTCTTCCTGCTTATTATTTCTTGTATCTCTCTCCATGAAGTGGTTTTTTGCTCGATCAGTGAGAAATTCTCGAAGATGACCTTTGTTGAACAACCAAGCCACCTTCTCCCTGAGCTGCCTGCATCCTCGGTTCTATGGCCGTGAGTGCCATGATACTTACACATCAAGATTAGATTCCTTTGAGACGGATCGATTTGTATAGGCCTGGGCCACCAGGTGTCTTTAATCATTCCAATATATTACATGATCGTCGATGCATTTACACTAAAGTTGTACTCCGACAATTGAGATGCCTCCGCGGGGTCGGTGTGTTTATCGAACCCGCTCTTACTCATAATTCCTTGAAATGTTTGACCTCAATCGCTTCTTTGTTGATTCTGAAAAGTGTTACGACCTGAACCGCTATTCCTTTGATTGGAATAAGGCTGATAATGTTCCCTATTTGATCTTGGGTATTTATCTGTGTCCCTCAAAGGCTTAGCTGCTGATCTGTTAGGATGAACCGAACCCTAGGGGGCTCCCAGCTGGTCGTCCTCTACCATGATTTTTGATTGATAACAGTTGTGCACTTCTGACCATGTTACAGTTGGACACTCGATCAAGTTCTACTTTAATTATCGATGCACAATCATGCTTCTTTCATTCAAACCTTGCATAAAAGATAGTAATTCCTAGTCATCCGATATGGTTCTAACTCCATTCGCTCCATCTGGAACCTAGACACGAACTCCCTTAACATTTTATCGTTCCTCTATTCATCTTGAAGATGTACAATTTTATTGTGGCCACCATTATTGTGACGACCCGGCCCGTCGTCATGGGAATTACTACCCCGTTATGTTGAAATTGTATGTTTTATGCTTTTATATCAGTGTTAAAGTCTATCGGGTGATTTACAAGTGATTTGGATTGAAAATGAGGCATATAGCCTTTTTGAAGGAAACTTGAATAAGGAAAGTTAACCTGGAGTTGACTATTTGGTTAGAGGGCTCGGAATCGGATTCTGATGATTCAGTTAGTTCCGGGAGGTGATTTGTGATGGAGGGGAGCAATCGGAATTGAATTTGGAGGCCCGGTGTAGTTTTAGGCTTGAATTGGCGAAGGTTGAATTTTGGCGAAATCCGAGCGGCACGTGAGATTTTGATCCGGGGGTCGGAATGGAATTCCGACAATTCCTGTAGCTTCGTTACGTGATTTTGGATATGTTCGCAAAATTTCAGGTCATTCGGACGTCATTTGGTCGGGTTTTTAATAGAATGTGTAATTCGGAAGTTTTGAAGAAATTTAGGCTTGAATCCGTGGGTAATTGGTGATTTTGATGTTTAGGATGGTGTTTTTGTGATTGGAACAAGTTCGTATCGTGTTTTGGGGTATGTTGGTGGTTTTCGTTGGGGTCCCGGGGGCCTCGGGGTGAATCCGGACCATCATCCGGCATTTGGAAGCAAGAAAAGACCTGCTGTAATCTGCAGATCACTGGGCAGTGATTTGGCCTTCGCGTTCGCGAGGGCACGGCCCGCGTTCGCGTAGGCCAAGTTTAGCAGGCATCGCGTTCGCGAGGGGGGTATCGCGTTTGCGTATTGGAAAGGCTAGGAAGCTTCGCGGACGCGTGAGTGAAGGTCGCATTCGCGTATGAGGGAGTTAGGACGCATCGCGTTCGCGTGGGTTTAGGCCGCGATCGCAAAGAAGGAATTGGCGAGGCCACGCGTTCGTGTGGGAGACTACGCGTTCGCGTAGAGTAATAATTCGGAGGCTGGGAAGTTGAACTTCGCAAACGCGTGAAGGAGTGACGCGTTCGCGATGAAGAAGAGGAAAAAGGCATCGCGTTCGCGTGAGAGGCGTCGCGAACGCGATGAAGAAAATAGGCTGGCAGTGAAGTTAAGTTCAGAATAGAACCAGTCGTGGGTTTAATACCCAAAACCCCCATTTTTGAGTTCCAAGAGAAGCAATTGACGGGATATTGCTCGGAAATCATCGGGGTTTCGTTGGAGGTAAGTTTTGTGGCTTAATTACATCATTTTAACATGAAATCCTTGGTTAAATCCCTGTAAATGAAAGATTAAAGGTGGGTTTGAGCCCTAGGCCTAAATTGAAGAAAAATACCGATTTGAGTGGGCAAATGGAGTCCGATTTTGGTAAATTTTATATGCCTAGACTCGTATCGAGATGAGGATTCCGAATATGTGACTTTTGTAATTTTTCGAGAAGCGTGCCGAAAGTCGGGTTTTGACAACTTTGGGAATTTTGATGTAAATTGAGTTGTATTGATTGGGTGTCGTCCCATTTGCCTAATTTTTTGTGTTTCTACTGTATTTGATTAGATTCTACGCGTGCGGAGCTTGATTCTCGTGGCAAGGGCATTGCGGAGTAGTCGTCGCGCCGTATTGAGGTGAGTAATAGATGTGGGTGATGACCGGCGGGTTCGAAACCCCGGTATACCACTTTGTGACGCTCTGTATAGCGGCGAGACACATACTCTCTTGTGAGTGCGGGGTCGATTGTGATTGGGGACTATGACTTAGTCCGACTTGTTGATACTGTATTATCAAATTAGGCTATTCTTGAGCCGTCGAACCTCCTTCTCGGATGGTTGCATACTGTATATTGAAATATTGGCTACTCTTGAGCCGAGGAACCCCCTTCTTGGGCGGTTGAGTATACTTGTGGGCCATGAGCCGGTTATTGGATCCCGCGAGGATCGTTATCATTGTCTTATCATATTGACATGCTAGTTTACTACTAGTCCGCAGCTATTTCTGTTATCATGCTATTTCCAATCTCTGTAACTTGGTATTACTGTTTTCCAATTTAAAAATGATAAAAAGAGGTTTTCAAAACTACTTTTGAGCCTGCGAGGCTGTGATTGCATATTAGCTGACTAGTAGTGGTTTGGGCTGCGCGCCGCAGCAGTATATATGTTGGATCGGACTGCACGCCGCAGTGATATTGTGCTTGGGCTGTAGGAGCCCCACCGGAGTCTGAACCCCCACAGTGAGCACGGGTACCCAAATTGGATCGGACTACGCGCCGTAGCGGTCATATCATGCATTGCATTGCATTTAGCTACATCTGCTAGCTGTTATACTGTTTTGCTGGTACTTGTTGGTACAGGTACAGTCGATATTGATTCTGTGACAGGGTATTTGATTAGAACTTTACATAGTGCTTTATTGCGGATTTCTTATCTGCGCTGTCTTACCCCTGTTTATTACCACTGAGTCTGGCAGTACTCATTTTACTCCCTGCACCTTGTGTGCAGATCCAGGTACATTTGTGGATATTCGAGGTTGCTGCAGAGTCCGCAGGACCCGATATTCCTTCTCACTGTCTCTTGATTTCGTATTGACTTTTCTTTCCGCACTTGGTATCTTGTAAACCTTTATATACTTATGTTCAGTAGAGGCTCATGACTCTTGTCCCTTCGGTCTATGGGAGTTGATGTATTATGGGACTTGGTTTCCCGTTTTCGTTATTTGTATCGCTATTGCTTCGTGATTTAATATGCTTAAATGGGCTAAAGAGAGCTTCTAGCTCCGTTATTGTTATTGATTGGTCAGGCTGGCTTAGCAATGTGCTGGGCGCCATCACGACCGGATTTGGGGTCGTGACAAGTTGGTATCAGAGCCTAGGTTTACTAGGCCTCATGAGTCTTGAGCCGGTTAGTAGAGTCTTGTGGATCGGTACGGGGACGCCTGTACTTATCCTCGGGAGGCCGCGAACCTTTAGGAAAACTTCACTTTTCTTGAACTCTGTCGTGCGATCTTGTTGTTCTGAGAACTGAACTTCTATATTCTATTCTCTCGCAGATGGCGAGAACGCGAGCATCGGGACGAGGTGGACGACCTCCATTGCCACCTGTTAGAGGCCGTGGGCGCGGTCGTGCTAGAGTTAGAGGTAGGGTGGCCGAGGCGATGGCCACCGACCCGCCTCGTTGTACCGGTTCGGGAGCGGCCCCCGGTGGTTGATGCTCCGGCGGCCCCCGTTCGGGGCCGGACTATATCTATTGCTATTCCCGGTCTTCGGGAGACTCTTGCTCGGATATTATCGGTGTGTTCCGGCTTGGCTCGGGTAGTTTCAGCTACCGCTACCGTAGCGACATCTCGGCCGTGGGGTGGTCGGCGGACCCCGTAGCTCGCACACCGACCCGGTTGTTCGGGGACTTCGGACGCCAGAGGCGTGCCCGCTCCGGTGGTTGCACCGATTATTCCTCCAGCCGCACCAGCTCCAGCTCCGAGCATGTGGTTCAGGTATGCCCGACGACGAGCAGCGTCGTCTACTGAGAGACTTGGTAGACTTCAGCCACCCCATTTCAGTGGCGTCGAGGGCGAGGATGCCCAGGGTTTCTTGGACAAGTGTCCAGAGGATGTTGCGGACGGCTGGTATTCTTGAGTCCGGCGGAGTTTCATTTACTACCTTTCAGTTCTCACTGGTCCCGCATTTGATCGGTGGGAAGAGTTTGAGAGGCGTAGGCCTGCAGGAGCAGAGCACCTCTCACATGGCAGCACTTCTCTACTCTCTTTCTAGAGAAATATGTACCTCGGCCTCGTCGCGAGGAGCTACGTCGCCGGCTCGAGTGGTTGGTTCGGGGCGACATGTCCGTGACCCAGAGTATGAGCTCGGATTCACACAGGTTGGCTAGGCATGCCACCCGGATGATCCCTAATGATAGGGAGAGGATCGGGAGGTTCATTGATGGCCTCAACTACTCTATCCGCATTCTTATGACCAGAGAGAGAGTTTTGTCATCATCATTTGAGCGAGGTTGTTGATATGGCATGCTCCATTGAGGCGGATCATCGCCGAGAGAGAGAGGAGCGGGAGGCCGCGAGGCCTCGTGGTTCGCGGCGTTCGGTGGTGCTCCATCTGCAGGGCATTCCCGGCAGAGAGCGCAGGTCGCTCGTCTGGACCTTCTCGTTCGGGCCGCCCAGGAGCAGAGCGGAGGTTCTTGTGGTTGTGGTCGACAGGGGTTTCAGCAGGTCGATCATCACTTAGTGCCCTTCCGGCCTAGAGGTGCAGCACCTACTTCATCGGCCCAGGGTTCTTCTCGCGGCGAGGGGTTCACTTCGGTCCCCTTCTCCAAGCACCGAGGTGTATGTTATGAGTGTGGTGAGTTTGGCCACACGAGGAGACCAGTGCCCTCGACTCCGTAGCGACAGGACTCGGCGGAGGGATCAGCCCTCATCTTCGACACCATCTCCGGCCAGTAGAGGTGGAGGTCGGTCTTCTCGTGGTCGCCCTAGGGGCGAGGAGAGATCCGGTGGAGGCCAGGCACGGTTCTATGCACTTCCTGACAGGCGTGATGCGGTTGCCTCCGATGCAGTGATTACAGAGGTATCATTTCTGTCTGTCACAGAGATGCCTCTGTTCTATTTGATCCGGGGTCCACATATTCATACGTGTCCTCTTATTTTGCACATTATTTGGGTGCGACTCGTGGTAGTCTTGATTTACCCGTTCATGTATCCAACCCCCGTGGGTGATACGATTGTTGTGGATCATGTCTATAGATCCTGTGTTATATCTATTGGGGGTCTGGAGACCCAGGCAGATTTGTTATTGTTGGGTATGGTGGACTTTGATGTTATATTGGGTATGGACTGGTTGTCTCCGTACCATGCTATATTGGACTGTCATGCTAAGACAGTTACGTTGGCCATTCCTGGTATTTCTCAGATCGAGTGGCGGGGTTCGACCAATTTCGTCCCTAGCCGTGTTATTTCGTTCTTAAAAGCTCAGAAGATGGTTGAAAAAGGGTGTTTATCGTACTTAGCTTTTGTGAAAGATGTGGGGGTTTAGTCTCCTAGCATTGATTCTGTACCTGTTGTGAGGGACTTTCCAGATGTATTTCCCTCAGACCTGCCGGGCATGCCGCCGGACAGGGATATTGATTTTGGCATTGACTTGGTGCCGGCACTCAGCCCATATCCATTCCTCCTTATCGGATGGCACCAGCTGAGTTGAAAGAACTGAAAGAGCAGCTTCAAGAGCTTCTGGATAAGGGTTTCATCCGCCCTAGTGTGTCTCCGTGGGGTGCGCCGGTATTATTTGTTAAAAAGAAAGATGGTTCCATGCGAATGTGTATTGATTATAGACAATTGAACAAAGTGACAGTGAAGAACAAGTACCCTCTACCGCGCATAGATGATTTGTTTGATCAGTTACAGGGTGCGAGGGTGTTTTCTAAGATCGATCTTCGTTCAGGCTATCATCAGTTGAAGATCAGGGACTCGGATATTATGAAGACTGCATTCAGGACCCGATATGGTCACTATGAGTTTCTTGTAATGTTGTTTGGGCTGACCAACGCCCCAGCAGCATTTATGCATCTGATGAACAGTGTGTTCGGGCCTTATTTGGATTCGTTTGTGATTGTGTTCATTGATGACATTCTAGTCTACTCCCGTAGTCAGGAGGAGCATGCTCAGCATTTGAGTACTGTGTTGCAGAGATTGAGGGAGGAGAAGCTATATGCTAAATTCTCCAAGTGCGAGTTTTGGCTCGAGTCCGTAGCATTTCTGGGACATGTGGTGTCTCGTGATGGTATTCAGGTTGATCAGAAAAAGATAGAGGCGGTGCAGAGTTGGCCTAGACCGACCTCAGCTACAGAGATCAGGAGTTTTCTTGGTTGGGCGGGATATTATCGCCGGTTTGTTCAGGGATTTTCATACATTGCTTCTTCATTGACTAAATTGACCCAGAAGGGTGCACCATTCGTGTGGTCGGATGAGTGCGAGGAGAGCTTTCAGAAGCTCAAGCCAGCTTTGACCACAGCTCCAGTGTTAGTATTGCCATCAGCTTCAGGTTCATATACCGTTTATTGTGATGCCTCGAGAGTGGGGATAGGTTGTGTGTTGATGCAGGAAGGTAAGGTGATTGCTTATGCTTCTCGGCAGTTGAAATCACATGAGAAGAATTATCCTGTTCATGATTTGGAGCTAGCCGCCATTGTTCATGCATTGAAGATTTGGAGGCACTATTGTACGGTGTGTCTTGTGAGGTGTATACCGACCATCGTAGTCTCCAGCACTTGTTCAAACAGAAAGACCTTAATTTGAGACAGCGGAGATGGCTTGAGTTGCTCAAGTATTATGACATTACTATTCTATATCATCTGGGGAAGGCCAATGTGGTGGCCGATGCTTTGAGCCGAAGGGCGGTCAGTATGGGCAGCTTGGCATATATTCTAGCTGGGGAGAGATCATTTGCTTATGATGTTCAGGTGCTAGCCAATCGGCTAGTGAGGTTAGATATTTCGGAGCCCGGTCGGGTATTGGCTTGTGTTGTATCTCGGTCATCTCTATATGATCGTATTCGTGAGCGCCGGTATGATGATCCACATTTGGCTGTCCTGAGGGACAGAGTTCAGCATGATGATGCCAGAGATGTCACCATTGATAGTGACGGCGTATTGAGGATGCAGGGCCGGATATGTGTGCCCAATGTTGATGGCCTTCGTGAGTTGATTCTGGAAGAGGCCCATAGCTCACGGTATTCTATCCATCCAGGAGCCGCGAAGATGTATCAAGATTTGAAACAGCACTATTGGTGGAGAAAGATGAAAATGGACATTGTCAGACATGTAGCACGGTGCCTCAACTGTCAGCAGGTTAAGTACGAGCATCAGAGGCCCGGTGGTGTATTTCAGCGCATTGATATTCCCGAGTGGAAATGGGAGAGGATCACTATGGACTTTGTTACTGGACTCCCTCGGACAGCGAGGAAGTTTGATTATTTTTGGGTGATTGTGGATAGGCTGACCAAGTCAGCTCACTTCATTCCAGTTAGTACTACCTACTCATCGGAGCGGTTGGCAGCGATCTTTATTCGGGAGATTATCCGGTTGCATGGAGTTCCAGTGTCTATCATATCCGACAGGGGTACTCAGTTCACTTCTCAGTTTTGGAGAGCATTTCAGCGAGAGATGGGTACGCAGGTTGAGTTGAGCACCGCATTTCACCCCCAGACAGACGGGCAGTCTGAGCGCACTATTCAGATTCTGGAGGATATATTGCAAGCATGTGTGATGACTTTGGTGGTTCGTGGGATGAGTTCTTACCACTTGCTGAGTTTGCCTACAACAACAGTTATCAGTCGAGTATTCAGATGGCCCCGTATGAGGCATTGTCGGTGTAGATCCCTCGTGGGATGGTTTGATCCTAGTGAGGATAGATTGATAGGGACTGAGTTAGTTCATGATGCTCTGGATAGAGCAAAGTTGATCCAGGAGAGGCTTCGTACGACACGGTCTCGTCGAAGAGTTATGCGGACCGTAGAGTTCGAGAGTTGTCTTTCATGGTTAGCGACAGAGTATTGTTGAACGTTTCACCCATGAAGGGTGTCACGAGGTTTGGGAAGAAAGGGAAGTTGAGTCCCAGGGTACATTGGTCCTTTTGAGATACTTAGGAGAGTCGGAGAGGTGGCATATGAGTTGGCCTTGCAGCCCAGGTTATCCAGCGTTCATCCGGTATTCCATGTGTCTATGCTCCGGAAGTACATTGGGGATCCGTCTTATGTATTAGACTTCAGTACCATTCAGCTTGATGGTGATCTATCCTATGATGTGGAGCCTATTGCTATTTTGGGTCGTCAGGTGAGAATATTAAGGTCCAAGGAGATTGCATCAGTTAAGGTTCAGTGGAGAGGTCGACCCGTGGAGGAGGTTACATGGGAGATCGAGTGGGAGATGCGGAACAGATATCCTCACTTGTTTGAGACTTCGGGTATGTTTCTTGACCCGCTCGAGGACGAGCATTTGCTTAAGAGGGGGAGAATGTGATGACCCGGCCCGTCGTCACGGGAATTACCACCCCGTTATGTTGAAATTGTATGTTTTATGCTTTTATATCAGTGTTAAAGTCTATCGGGTGATTTAGGAGTGATTTGGATTGAAAATGAGGCATATAGCCTTTTTGAAGGAAACTTGAATAAGGAAAGTCAACCTGGAGTTGACTATTTGGTTAGAGGGCTCGGAATCGGATTCTGATGATTCGGTTAGTTCCGGGAGGTGATTTGTGACGTAGGGGAGCAATCGGAATTGAATTTGGAGGCCCGGTGTAGTTTTAGGCTTGAATTGGCGAAGGTTGAATTTTGGCGAAATCCGAACGGTGTAGTTTTAGGCTTGATTGGCGAAGGTTGAATTTTGGCAAAATCCGAACGGCTTCGTTATGTGATTTTGGATATGTCCGCAAAATTTCAGGTCATTCGGACGTCATTTGGTCGGGTTTTTGATAGAATGTGTAATTCGGAAGTTTTGAAGAAATTTAGGCTTGAATTCGTGGGTAATTGGTGATTTTGATGTTTAGGATGGTGTTTTTATGATTGGAACAAGTTCGTATCGTGTTTTGGGGTATGTTGGTGGTTTTCGTTGGGGTCCCGGGGGCCTCGGGGTGAATCCGGACCATCATCCGGCATTTGGAAGCAAGAAAAGACCTGCAGTAATCTGCAGATCACTGGGCAGTGATTTGGCCTTCGCGTTCGCGAGGGCATGGCCCGCGTTCGCGTAGGCCAAGTTTAGCAGGCATCGCGTTCGCGAGGGGGGTATCGCGTTCGCATTTTGGAAAGGCTGGGAAGCTTCGCGGACGCGTGAGTGAAGGTCGCATTCGCGTATGAGGGAGTTAGGACGCATCGCGTTCGCGTGGGTTTAGGCCGCGATCGCGAAGAAGGAATTGGCGAGGCCACGCGTTTGCGTGGGAGACTATGCGTTTGCGTAGAGTAATAATCCGGAGGCTGGGAAGTTGACCTTCACGAACGCGTGAAGGAGTGATGCGTTCGCGATGAAGAAGAGGAAAAAGGCATCGCGTTCACGTGAGAGGCGTCGCGAACGCGATGAAGAAAATAGGTTGGCAGTGAAGTTAAAACCAGAACTGGTCAGTCGCGGGTTTAATACCCAAAACCTCCATTTTTGAGTTCCAAGAGGAGAAATTGATGGGAGATTGCTGGGAAATCATCGGGGTTTCGTTGGAGGTAAGTTTTGTGGCTTAATTACATCATTTTAACATGAAATCCTTGGTTAAATCCCTGTAAATGAAAGATTAAAGGTGGGTTTGAGCCCTAGGCCTAAATTGAAGAAAAATACCGATTTGAGTGGGCAAATGGAGTCCGATTTTGGTAAATTTTATATGCCTAGACTCGTATCGAGATGAGGATTCCGAATATGTGACTTTTGTAATTTTTCGAGAAGCGTGCCGAAAGTCGGGTTTTGACAACTTTGGGAATTTTGATGTAAATTGAGTTGTATTGATTGGGTGTCGTCCCATTGGCCTAATTTGATGTGTTTCTACTATATTTGATCAGATTCTATGTGTGCGGAGCTTGATTCTCGTGGCAAAGGCATCGCGGACTATTCGTCGAGCCGTATTGAGGTGAGTAATAGATGAGGGTGATGACCAGCGGGTTCGAAACCCCGGTATACCACTTTGTGCCGCTGTATAGCAGCGAGACACGTACTCTCTTGTGAGTGCGGGGTCGATTGTGATTGGGGACTATGACTTAGTCCGACTTGTTGATACCGTATTATGATATTAGGCTATTCTTGAGCCGTCGAACCTCCTTCTCGGATGGTTGCATGTTATATATTGTGATAATGGCCACTCTTGATCCGAGGCACCCCCTTCTTGGGCGGTTGAGTATACTTGTGGGCCATGAGCCAGTTATTGGATCCCGCGAGGATCGTTATCATTATCTTATCATATTGACATGCTAGTTTACTACTAGTCCGCAACTATTTCTGTTATCATGCTATTTCCAATCTCTGGAACTTGGTATTACTGTTTTCCCATTTAAAAATTATAAAAAGAGGTTTTCAAAACTACTTTTGAGCCTGTGAGGCTGTGATTGCATATTAGCTGACTAGTAGTGGATCATTTGCACATTAGCTGACTGGTAGTGGATCGGGCTGCACGCCGCAGCATATTCATGATATTGTGCTTGGCCAGTAGGAGCCCCTCCGGAGTCTGAACCCCCACAGTGAGCACGGGTACCCAAATTGGATCGGGCTACGCGCCGTAGCGGTCATATCATGCATTGCATTGCATTTAGCTACATCTGCTAGCTGTTATACTGTTTTGCTGGTACTTGATGGTACATGTACAATTGATGTTGATTCTGTGACAGGGTATTTGATTATAGCTTTACATAGTGCTTTATTGCGGATTTCTTATCTGCGATGTCTTACCCTTGTTTATTACCACTGAGTCTGGCAGTACTCATTTTACTCCCTGCACCTTGCGTGCAGATCCAGGTACCTCTCAGCAGTGATCCAGTAGCTGTGCGAGGCGACATTTGTGGATATTCGAGGTAGCTGCAGAGTCCGCAGGACCCGATATTCCTTCTCACTGTCTCTTGATTTCGTATTAACTTTTCTTTCCGCACTTGGTATCTTGTAAACCTTTATATACTTATGTTTAGTAGAGGCTCATGACTCTTGACCCTTCGGTCTATGGGAGTTGATGTATTATGGGACTTGGTTTCCCGTTTTCGTTATTTCTATCGCTATTGCTTCGTGATTTAATATGCTTAAATGGGCTAAAGAGAGCTTCTAGCTCCGTTATTGTTATTGATTGGTCTGACTGGCTTAGCAATGTGCTGGGCGCCATCACGACCGGATTTGGGGTCGTGACAATTATGGCCCCGATGTGTACTTTCATGAAGGTGTCATCTAACATAGCAAATGAGTCAATAGAGTTAGAAGGTAAGTTGTGATACCAAACCATACTATTTTGAATAATGTTTCTCCAAACCTTTTCAACAAGACTAATTTGATCTCGTCGTCATTCAAGTTCATTTCCTTTGATCCCGCATGTGTATGAAGTAATACGCTCCTTAGGGTTGGATGACCCATTATATTTGGGTAAATAGGGCATATGAAACTTGTTGGGTATGGGCATCGGAGCCGCGCTAAGTAGAAATTGTTTTTGTACGAACTTTTTTGTATCTAAACCTTTTAAAATTGGAGGTGCCCCCGGTACTTTGCCAACACAGGAGTTGTAACATTTTTGTCATTGTCTTCAAAATTATTTTATCTAGACTCGATCCTCGTGGTGAGCTCTTTGAGCATCCTCATAATGATGGGGTTAGTCCCTCACTCATTTCCGTTTGACTTGTTTGGTGCTGTGTCAGCACATCGAGTGTTTTCATGTTTAGCTACACTCGGAGTTTTATTCTGGCTTTGAAGTTGAGTGATGGTGATCTGATTAGCTTGTAGCATCTCGAATATCACTTGAAGGATGATTCCCCTATCTCCCATCCTTGTGCTCCTTGGCTGCTAGATGGTCTTTCTTGCGTACATTCCCCCGGGATCTATGTCTAAATCCGCGTTTAAAGAAATGAGTGAACTAACATCAACTAATTCCATATTAGGCACTTCCCATGTTTATATGTGGTACACCAACCTGTCCATTGCTATTTTCTCCAAGACCTTCGTTGACATGAACATGTGCGTTTTGTGAGCTAGATATATTTCAGCCCAAGAATAAAGAAACCTTGACAAGAAAAAGTGTCAAAACAATGTGTGTGATGAGAGTCAGTAAAGAAATAATCACTATTATCATTAGCCCCACGATGGGCGCCAAATGTTTTACCTCGGAAATACGAGTAACAATTAAATTTGATTTGTGGTTTGAAAGATAAGTGACTTCATCCAATACCAATTAGTAATCAAGGAATATGAGGTCGAAATGAAAGAAATAAGTGAATCAAACCAATGTTACTCAGTAGTGGTGACCTCGAGCTTAGTGACCTCGAGATGAAGTAAGAGAAATAAAGTAAGAACAATAAATATAAAATACAATTATAATAAACATTAAGAGAGAAAAGTAGGATAGTATATTCTTGGCAATGGTAAGATAAGATAACAAATGATTGGGGCCCCCTTTATATAATACGGGAATCCTAAATAAGGTATATTTTTATGTACAGTACGAAATATTCTTTATACAATTATCTAATCGCCTAGTATGGAATCGTAAAATCCTAGTCCAAGATTTGTGCTATGATCTTGTGACATGACAAGAATCTAGGTCATTCTGTTACGAGTCCATAGCGGTACTATTTTGGGGGAGAGCATACTCGGCCTCAGTATGCATCGTGTTTTGTCTTCGAACTCGGGTCTGGGGTCTCGAGCTCAAACTCGATCTTATCTAAACTCAAGCTTTGGATGACCTCTCGAGTTTATATATCAAAGGCATACGATCTTGATTGTATACAATTTTAAAACTAGTTTTACTATGAACAAAGAAAGGGAAAGAAGAAAAAGAAAGGGAAAATACTTCAGTTGAGGTTTGAATCCTGCATAATATAGGAATATCTAAACCCATAAGGTACATTAATTCTAATCTCATTCATTTATTTATAAAGTAATTAATTAGACAAATCATATGAAAAGAGCTGGTCAACTTTGTAAAAGCAACAGAGGATAAAAATTCATTAGACCTGTAAAGTATAGCCTAAACAATGATTAATGTAATAATTTACCTAACCATAGTGAAGGCAAATGAATCTGGATTGAGTTGTTGTCTATTTTTGTCTATTAGCTGACGCAGAATATTACTAAAGTAATTAACTTTTCTTATGGTACCGACCCGTCATTACGGAAGTTACCGTACCGATTTCCCTGTTTTATACTTTCATATGTTTCATTGTATATGTTTGGAGAATTTGAAGTAATTGGGATAGAGTTCGGTTAGAAATGAGACAATTAATCTCTTTATGAGAATGTTAGTTTGGAAAAGTCAATCGAATGTTGACTTATGAGTTAGAAGGATCGGAATGGATTTCCGATGATTTGACTAGTTTCGGGGGATGATTTGTGACTTAGGGGCGCAATAGAAGTTAAATTTAGAGGTTCGGTGTAGAATTAGGCTTGACTTGGCTAAGGTTTGATTTTGGCGAATTCCGGTTGATAGGTGAGATTTTGATTCGAGGGTCAGAGTGGAATTCCGAGAGTTGATGTAGCTTCGATATGTGATTTTTGATGTGTGTGAAAAATTTCAGGTCCTTCAGACGTCGTTTGGTTGGATTTTTGATCGAATGCGTGTTTCAGAAGTTTTTGAAGAACTTAGGCTTGAATCCGATGTGAATTGATGATTTCAGTGTTGTTAGGTGTGTTTTGATGATTGGAACAAGTTTGGATGATGTTTTGGGATATGTTTATGCCTTTGGTTGAGGTCTCGAGGGCCTCGAGTGTGTTTTGGGTTGTGATCACACTCTTATTTGATGTTTCAACGTCGTATCTTTGGACATAAAGGGGTACCATATTGAACAAATGAGCTCCTATTACTGTTTTGAATGAATCTTTAGATCTGTATCGTAATTACGGACCCGTATAAAAAAGAATCATCAAATTTGGACATCGTATGAGGATTTTATGACTATTTTACTAAGTTTGTCGAGAATTCAGGATAATGACGAAATTGCCCCCGACGGCGTATTAAAAACCTGCACTATTTGCAAATCTTAAAACCTACATATCTCCTTCATTATAAGGCCAAATTGAGTGATTCAAAAGTCTAAATTCATTATAAGTTCACAAGAAATCCATTGGGAGTAGTAAAACAAGTTAACAATATACCTATAATGAGCAGGTCGAGTTTTCTTACAATTTTTGAATGGGAAGAAGCTTCTGAGGCAATTATTAAGAGAGCATTCGTGGGATTTCATCAGGTAAGAGTTATTAGACTTGGATTATGTTGTTATGATGTAAAAACATAGATTAAACACTGAAAAACCAAGGATTTAAAGGGTAAAAATGGAGGTTAGGGCTTGAAACCTAAGAAAGTGTAAAGTTAGAATTTGAGGGGCCAAACGGACTCCGATTTTGATAAAATTTATATGTACCGACTCATGGAGAGATGAGGAATCCGTTGGTATGATTTTCAGAATTTTTTGAGAAGTGATCTCGGGCTCGGGATTTACCAACTTCGTGAATTGTACTTTTCAAGTATTTTTGATTGGGTTATGTTCCTTTGACCCATATTTAAGTATTCACTGTGGTTTTGACTAGATTCGACATGCGAGAAGGTCGATACGAAAGGAAAAGGCATCACGAACTAGTCTACGGCCGGTTAGAGGTGAGTAATTGGTATATATGATGGCCTGAGGGTTTGAAACCCTGGCTTATCACACTGACGCTATTTAGGGCGTGACTCGCACCCCATGGCAGGTGGGGATTGGTTATTACTGGGATTGTGACTTGGTCCATCCCTAACAAGAATAATTCTATATTGGCGATTGATGTGCACCCTATGTTGAATATATATGGGCTTAATGCTATGTTTGGGGCCTTGTGCCGACTTGAAGTATCCTTAGAGGATGAATATCATTGTGATAGCATGAATTGTAAAAATCATTGATCTCAGTCATGTGTTTAATTACTATTACGCATTGCTAAGTCACTTTTCTTGGAATTAAATAACTAAAGTATATTTTTTTTAATGAATTGGAAATCGGGAAAAATAAATTGAAACTGTTATGTGACTGATATGCATATTGTGGACTGAGCATGGATCGGGCTGTACGCCGCAGCGAAAGTTATGATTATATTGCGCTTGGGCTGAAGGAGGCCTTCCAGAGACTGTACACACCCCCAGTGAGCGAAGTCGATGTTAAATGGATCGGGCTATGCGCCGAAGAGGTCATGTGCATTGCATTGCATTCATGCATTGTTATTTACTGGTGCTAGATGTTATTAGCTGTTGTTGCTGGCTTGTTGTAAGATATCAGACTGTTAGTTTTTGCTTTGCTTTGTGGCATTTTGTAGAGTTCCTATCTTCAGACATTATATATGCTTTTTACTCACTGAGTACTTAGTACTCACCCCTACTCCCTGCACCTTTGTGTACAGAGTCAGGTACGCCGGAGGTTTAGCTGAGCAGTCTCATCTTATATCAGAGTTTATTCGAGTTGCTGAGAGCTGCTGACGTTCGTAGGACCTGGCTACTCTTCTTATTCCAATTTTTATTTATATACTTTTAGACTTAAGTATTGCGTTCAAATATTCTTATTATATAGTTATTTCTTAGAGGCTCTAGACTCGTGACCCCAGATCTTTTGGGAGTGTTATTTTCGGTGTTCATATTTCTCAGTGATTTTATTCTACTACTATCATTGGATTTTTATTTTTGAACTCTCATATTCTCCTTGAATTTGTCCTTTTTGGACTTGTTATTAAATAAGAAACAGTTGTTGGCCCGGCTTGCCTAGCTTTAGGGTTGGGCACCATCACGACTAGGTTTGGGTCGCGACAAGTTGGTATCAGAGCCTAGGTTTACTAGGTGTGACGACCCGGCCCGTCGTCACGGTAATTACCACCCTGTTATGTTGTAAATACATATTTTATGATTTTTATATCAGTGTTAAAGCCTATCGGGTGAGTTAGGAGTGAATTGGATTGAAAATGAGGCATATAGCCTTTGTGAAGGAAACTTGAATAAGGAAAGTCAACCCGGAGTTTACTATTTGGTTAGAGGGTTCGGAATCGGATTCTGATGATTCGGTTAGTTCCGGAAGGTGATTTGTGACTTAGGGGAGCGATCGGAATTGAATTTGGAGGCACGGTGTAGAAATAGGCTTGAATTGGCTAAGGTTGAATTTTGGCGAAATCCGAACGGTAGGTGAGATTTTGATCCGGGAGTCGGAATGGAATTCCGACAGTTGCAGTAGCTCCGTTAGGTGATTTTGGATGTGCCTGCAAAATTTCAGGTCATTCGGACGTCGTTTGGTCGGGTTTTTGATTTAATGTGTAATTTGGAATGTTTTAAGGAATTTAGGCTTGAATTCGATGCGAATTATGGGTTTTGATGTTGTTAGACGTGTTTTGAGGATTGGAGCAAGTTTGAATAAGGTATTAAGATGTGTTGGTATGTTTGGGCGAGGTCCCGGGGGGCCTCGGGGTGTTTTCGGATGGTTAAACGGGAGAAAATTTTTGAACAGTTGCAGGTTGGCATCCTGCTTCTGTTGTTTCCGCTCCTGCGGAATTTTGGACGCAGGAGCGAGTCCGCAGAAGCGGACGAGGTGCGCAGGAGCGGCTGGTTACGCAGAAGCGGAAGCCATTCCGCTGAAGCGGGGTCGCTGGTGCGAGCCAGTGATCGCAGAAGCGGACGGGGAGAAAATGGGCATGGTCCGCAGAAGCGGACATTTTACCGTTTGGGCGAGACCGCAGAAGCGGTCAATGATGCGCAAAGGCGGATGTGTCCGCAGAAGCGGAAGCTTTTTCGCAGAAGCGGGCCCGCTGAAGCGACCCTTTTGTCGCGGATACGGGTGCATAGGAGCGGAAAATATTCCGCAAAAGCGAAAATCGCTGTAAGTAAGTGTATCAGAAGTTAGAAAAATTTCCGAACATTTCACACATTTTGGGTCTCGGCTTTAGAGGCGATTTGGGCGATTTTGAAGAGAAATTCAAGGGAAATCATCAGGTAATCATCTATGGACTTAAACTATGATTAGTATTGGTAATATTATGCAATTATATCATGAAAATGGAGGAATTTGGGGTAATTTATGGAGGATTTAGCCCTAGGCTTGGACTTTAGAAAATCAAGGTTTTGAATGGGCAAATGGAGTCCGAATTTGGTAAAATTGATATGGTTAGACTTGTATTGAGATGAGGGTTCCGAATATGTGACTTTCGTGATTTTTCGATAAGCGTACCGAAAGTCGGGTTTTGACAACTTCGGGAATTTTGATGTAAATTGAGTTGTATTGATTGGGTGTAGTCCCATTGGCCTAATTTGTTGTATTTCTACCGTATTTGATCAGATTCTACGCGTGCGGAGCTTGATTCTCGTGGCAAGGGCATTGCGGAATAGTCGTCGTGCTGTATTGAGGTGAGTAATAGATGTGGGTGATGACCAGCGGGTTCGAAACCCCGGTATACCACTTTGTGACGCTGTATAGCGGCGAGACACGCACACTCTTGAGAGTGCGAGGTCGATCATGAACTGGAGACTATATATTAGTCCAACCTGTTGATACTGTATTATTGGCTATTCTGGAGCCGTCGAACCTCCTTCTCGGATGGTTGCAAATATATATATTGTGATAATGGCCACTCTTGAGCCGAGGAACCCCCTTCTCGGGCGGTTGAGTATACATGTGGGCCGTGAGCCAGTTATTGGATCCCGCGAGGATCGTTATCATGGTCTTATCATATAGACCTGCTAATTTACTACTAGTCCGCAGCTATTTTTGTTATTATGCTAATTCCAATCTCTGGAACTTGATATTACTATTTTCTAACTGAAAAATGATAAAAGAGTTTTCAAAAACTACTTTTGAGCCTCTGCGAGGCTGTATCTGCATATTAGCTGACTAGTAGTGGATCGGGCCGCACGCCGCAGCGAGATATATGTTGGATCGGACTGCACGCCGCAGGAATATCTCTATGAGATGTGCTTGGGCTGTAGGAGCCCCTCCGGAGTCTGACCCCCACAGTGAGCACGGGTACCCAAAATTGGAGTCGAGCTACGCGCCGTAGCGGTCATATCATGCATTGCATTGCATTTAGCTACATCCTGCTAGGTGTTATGCTATTTATTGGTATTTGTTGGTACAGGTATAGTGAAGATTGATTCTATGACAGGGTAGGCTGATTATAGCTTTACATAGTGCTTTATTGCGGATTTCTTATCCGCGCCTGTCTTACCCTTGTTTATTACCACCGAGTCCGGCGATACTCATTTTACTCCCCGCACCTCGTGTGCGGATCCAGTACCTCTCTGCAGTGATCCGGAGCCGTGCGAGGCGACGCTTGTGGATATTCGAGGTAGCCGCAGAGTCCGCAGGACCCGACATTCCTTCCTACCCGTCTTTTGATTTTGTATTGACATTTCTTTCCGCACTTGGTATCTTGTAAACCTTTATACACTCATGTTCGGTAGAGGCTCATGACTCTTGACCCTTCGGTCTATGGGAGTTGATGTATTATGGGACTTGGTTTCCCGTTTTCGTTATTGGTATCGCTATTGTTTCATATTTTGAAATGCTTAAATGGGTTAAAGAGAGCTTCTAGCTCCGTTGTTAATATTTATTGGTCAGGCTGGCTTAGCAATGTGCTGGGCGCCATCACGACCGGATTTGGGGTCGTGACAAGTTGGTATCAGAGCCTAGGTTTACTAGGCCTCATGAGTCTTGAGCCGGTTAGTAGAGTCTTGTCGATCGGTACGGGGACGCCTGTACTTATCCTCGGGAGGCTGCGAACCTTTAGGAAAACTTCACTTTTCTTGAACTCTGTCGTGCGATCTTGTTGTTCTGAGAACTGAACTTTTATATTCTATTCTCTCGCAGATGGCGAGAACGTGAGCATCAGGACGAGGTGGACGACCTCCATTGCCACCTGTTAGAGGCCGTAGGCGCGGTCGTGCTAGAGTTAGAGGTAGGGCGGCTGAGGCAGTACCAGCTGACCCGCCTGTTGTACCAGTTCAGGAGTAGCCCCCAGTGGTTGATGCTCCAGCAGCCCCAGTTCAGGGCCAGACTATATCTATTGCTATTCCTGGTCTTCGGGAGACTCTTGCTCAGATATTATCAGTGTGTTCCGGTTTGGTTCAGGTAGTTTCAGCTACCGCTACTGTAGCGACATCTCAGTCGGGGGTGGTCAGCAGACCCCTGCAGCTCGCACACCTGACCCGGTTGTTCAGGGACTTCAGACGCCAGAGGCGGTCCCCGCTCAGGTGGTTGCACCGGTTATTCCTCCAGCTGCACCAGCTCCAGCTCCAGAGCATATGGTTTAGGTTATGCCCGAGGACGAGCAGCGTCGTCTTGAGAGGTTTGGTAGACTTCAGCCACCCCATTTCAGTGGCGTTGAGGGCGAGGATGCCCAGGGTTTCTTGGATAAATGTCAGAAGATGCTGCGTACGGCTGGTATTCTTGAGTCCAGCGGAGTTTCATTTACTACATTTCAGTTTACCGGTCCCGCATTTGATTGGTGGGAGGAGTTTGAGAGGCGTAGGCCTGCAAGAGCAACACCTCTCACATGGCAGCAGTTCTCTACTCTCTTTCTAGAGAAATATGTACCTCAGTCTCGTCGCGAGGAGCTACGTCGCCAGTTCGAGTGGTTGATTCAGGGCGACATGTCCGTGACTCAGTATGAGCTTAGATTCACTCAGCTGGCTAGGCATGCCACATGGATGATCCCCACTGATAGGGAGAGGATCAGGAGGTTCATTGATGGCCTCAACTACTCTATCCGTATTCTTATGACCAGCGAGCGAGTTTTGTCATCATCATTTGAGCAGGTAGCTGATATGGCACGCTCCATTGAGGCGGATCGTCACCGAGAGAGAGAGGAGCGGGAGGCCAAGAGGCCTCGTGGTTCTGGCAGTTTCAGTGGTGCTCCATCTAGAGGGCATTCCCAGCAGAGCAGAGGTCGCTCATCTAGACATTCTCATTCAGGCCGTCCAGAGCAGAGCGGAGGTTCTCATGGTCGTGGTCAACAGGGGTTTCAGCAGGGTCATTCATCACTTAGTGCCCTTCCAGCCCAGAGTGCAGCACCTACTTCTCCAGCACCAGGTGCATGTTATGAGTGTGGTGAGTTTGGCCACATGAGGAGACATTGCCCTCGACTACGTAGGGCCAGGACTCAGCAGAGGGATCAGCCCTCCTCTTCAGCACCATCTCAGTCTAGTAGAGGTGGAGGTCGGTCTTCTCGTGGACGCCCCAGGGGCGAGGAGAGATCTGGTGGAGGCCAGGCACGGTTCTATGCACTTCCTGACAGGCGTGATGCAGTTGCCTCCGATGCAGTGATTACAGGTATCATTTCTGTCTGTCACAGAGATGCCTCGTTCTATTTGATCCAGGGTCCACATATTCTTACGTGTCCTCTTATTTTGCACATCATTTGGGTGCGACTCGTGGTAGTCTTGATTTACCTGTTCATGTATCCACCCCCGTGGGTGATACGATTATTGTGGATCATGTCTATAGATCCCTGTGTTATATCTATTGGGGGTCTGGAGACCCAGGCAGATTTGTTATCGTTGGGTATGGTGGACTTTGATGTTATATTGGGTATGGACTGGTTGTCTCCGTACCATGCTATATTGGACTGTCATGCTAAGACAGTTACGTTGGCCATTCCTGGTATTTCTCGGATTGAGTGGCGGGGTTCGACCGATTTCGTCCCTAGCCGTGTTATTTCGTTCTTAAAGGCTCAGAAAATGGTTGAAAAAGGGTGTTTATCGTACTTAGCTTTTGTGAGAGATGTGGGAGCTGAGTCTCCTAGCATTGATTCTGTACCTGTTGTGAGGGACTTTCCAGATGTATTCCCCTCAGACCTGCCGGGCATGCCGCCGGACGGGGATATTGATTTTGGCATTGACTTGGTGCCGGGCACTCAGCCCATATCTGTTCCTCCTTATCGGATAGCACCAGCTGAGTTGAAAGAACTGAAAGAGCAGCTTCAGGAGCTTCTGGATAAGGGTTTCATTCGCCCTAGCGTGTCCTCGTGGGGTGCGCCGGTATTATTTGTTAAAAAGAAAGATGGTTCCATGCGGATGTGTATTGATTATAGGCAATTGAACAAAGTGACAGTGAAGAACAAGTACCCTCTACCGCGCATAGATGATTTGTTTGATCGGTTACATGGTGCGAGGGTGTTTTCTAAGATTGATCTTCGTTCAGGCTATCATCAACTGAAGATCAGGGACTCGGATATTATGAAGACTGCATTCAGGACCCGATATGGTCATTATGAGTTTCTTGTGATGTCGTTTGGGCTGACCAACGCCCCAGCAGCATTTATGCATCTGATGAACAGTGTGTTCGGGCCTTATTTGGATTCATTTGTGATTGTGTTCATTGATGACATTCTAGTCTACTCCCGTAGTCAGGAGGAGCATGCTCATCATTTGAGTATTGTGTTGCAGAGATTGAAGGAGGAGAAGCTATATGCTAAATTCTCCAAGTGCGAGTTTTGGCTCGAGTCCGTAGCATTTCGGGGACATGTGGTGTCTCGTGATGGTATTCAGGTTGATCAGAAAAAGATAGAGGCGGTGCAGAGTTGGCCTAGACCGTCCTCAGCTACAGAGATCAGGAGTTTTCTTGGCTTGGCGGGGTATTATCGCCGGTTCGTTCAGGGATTTTCATCCATTGCTTCTTCATTGACTAAATTGACCCAGAAGGGTGCACCATTCGTGTAGTCGGATGAGTGCGAGGAGAGCTTTCAGAAGCTCAAGACAGCTTTGACCACAGCTCCGGTGTTAGTATTGCCATCGGCTTCAGGTTCATATACCGTTTATTGTGATGCCTCGAGAGTGAGGATAGGTTGTGTGTTGATGCAGGAAGGAAAGGTAATTGCTTATGCTTCTCGGCAGTTGAAGCCGCATGAGAAGAACTATCCTGTTCATGACTTGGAGCTAGCCGCCATCGTGCATGCATTGAAGATTTGGAGGCACTATTTGTACGGTGTGTCTTGTGAGGTGTATACCGACCATCGTAGTCTCCAGCACTTGTTCAAACAGAAAGACCTTAATTTGAGACAACGGAGATGGCTTGAGTTGCTTAAGGATTATGACATTACTATATTATATCATCCGGGGAAGGCCAATGTGGTGGCCGATGCTTTGAGCCGGAAGGCGGTCAGTATGGGGAGCTTGGCATATATTCCAGCTGAGGAGAGGCCATTTGCTTATGATGTTCAAGTGCTAGCCAATCAGCTAGTGAGGTTAGATATTTCGGAGCCCGGTCGGGTATTGGCTTGTGTTGTATCTCGGTCATCTCTATATGATCGTATTCGTGAGCGCCAGTATGATGATCCACATTTGGCTGTCCTGAGGGACAGATTTCAGCATGATGATGCTAGAGATGTCACCATTGATAGTGACGGTGTATTGAGGATGGAGGGCCGGATGTGTGTGCCCAATGTTGATGGCCTTCGTGAGTTGATTCTGGAGGAGGCCCATAGCTCACGGTATTCTATCCATCGAGGAGCCGCTAAGATGTATCACGATTTGAAAGAACACTATTGGTGGAGAAAGATGAAAATGGACATTGTCAGACATGTAGCACGGTGCCTCAACTGTCAGCAGGTTAAGTACGAGCACCGGAGGCCCGGTGGTGTATTTCAGCGCATTGCTATTCCTGAGTGGAAATGGGAGAGGGTCACTATGGACTTTGTTACTAGACTCCCTCGGACGGCGAGGAAGTTTGATTCTGTATGGGTGATTGTGGATAGACTGACCAAGTCAGCTCACTTCATTCCAGTTAGTACTACCTACTCATTGGAGCGGTTGGCAGCGATCTTTATTCGAGAGATTGTTCGGTTGCATGGAGTCCCAGTTTCTATCATATCCGACAGGGGTACTCAGTTCACTTCTCAGTTTTGGAGAGCATTTCAGCGAGAGATGGGTACGCGGGTTGAGTTGAGTACAGTCATTTCACCCCCAGACAGACGGACAGTCTGAACGCACTATTCAGATTTTGGAGGATATGTTGCGAGCTTGTGTGATTGATTTTGGTGGTTCGTGGGATGAGTTCCTACCACTTGCTGAGTTTGCCTACAACAATAGTTATCGGTCGAGTATTCAGATGGCCCCGTATGAGGCATTGTATGGCAGGCGGTGTAGATCCCCCGTGGGATGGTTTGAGCCTGGTGAGGTTAGATTGATTGGGACTGAGTTAGTCCAGGATGCTCTGGATAGAGCAAAGTTGATCCAGGAGAGGCTTCGTACAGCACAGTCTCGTCAGAAAAAGTTATGCGGACCGTAGAGTTCGAGAGTTGTCTTTCATGGTTGGTGACAGAGTATTGTTGAAGATTTCACCTATGAAGGGTGTCATGAGGTTTGGGAAGAAAGGAAAGTTGAGTCCAAGGTACATTGGTCCTTTTGAGATACTTAGGAGAGTTGGAGAAGTGGCATATGAGTTGGCCTTGCCGACCAGCTTATCCAGCGTTCATCGAGTATTCCATGTGTCTATGCTCCGGAAGTACATTGGAGATCCGTCTCATGTATTAGACTTCAGTACCATTCAGCTTGATGGTGATCTATCCTATGATGTGGAGCCTATTGCCATTTTGGGACGTCGGTTGAGAAAATTGAGGTCTAAGGAGATTGCATAAGTTAAGGTTCAGTGGAGAGGTCGACCCATGGAGGAGGCCACTTGGGAGATCGAGCGGGAGATGCGGAGCAGATACCCTCAGCTATTTGAGACTTCAGGTATGTTTCTTGACCGGCTCGAGGACGAGCGTTTGCTTAAGAGGGGAGAATGTGACGACCCGGCCCGTCGTCACGGTAATTACCACCCCGTTATGTTGTAAATACATATTTTATGATTTTATATCGGTGTTAAAGCCTATCGGGTGAGTTAGGAGTGAATTGGATTGAAAATGAGGCATATAGCCTTTGTGAAGGAAACTTGAATAAGGAAAGTCAACCCGGAGTTGACTATTTAGTTAGAGGGTTCGGAATCGGATTCTGATGATTCGGTTAGTTCCGGAAGGTGATTTGTGACTTAGGGGAGCGATCGGAATTAAATTTGGAGGCCCGGTGTAGAAATAGGCTTGAATTGGCTAAGGTTGAATTTTGGCGAAATCCGAACGGTAGGTGAGATTTTGATCCGGGAGTCGGAATGGAATTCCGACAGTTGCAGTAGCTCCGCTAGGTGATTTTGGATGTGCCCTGCAAAATTTCAGGTCATTCGGACGTCGTTTGGTCGGGTTTTTGATTTAATGTGTAATTTGGAATGTTTTAAGGAATTTAGGCTTGAATTCGATGCGAATTATGGGTTTTGATGTTGTTAGACGTGTTTTGAGGATTGGAGCAAGTTCGAATAAGGTATTAAGATGTGTTGGTATGTTTGGGCGAGGTCCCGGGGGGCCTTGGGGTGTTTTCGGATGGTTAAACGGGAGAAAATTTATGAAAAATTGCAGGTTGGCATCCTGCTTCTGTTGTTTCCGCTCCTGCGGAATTTTGGACGCAGGAGCGAGTCCGCAGAAGCGGACGAGGTGCGCAGGAGCGGCTGGTTACGCAGAAGCGGAAGCCATTCCGCTGAAGCGGGGTCGCTGGTGCGAGCCAGTGATCGCAGAAGCGGACGGGGAGAAAATGGGCATGGTCCGCAGAAGCGGACATTTTACCGTTTGGGCGAGACCGCAGAAGCGGTCAATGATGCGCAGAGGCGGATGTGTCCGCAGAAGCGGAAGCTTCTTCGCAGAAGCGGGCCCGCTTAGGCGGCCCTTTGCTCGCAGAAGCGGAAATGGCCGGCTAGGCCTGGAACCGCTGAAGCGACCCTTGGTCGCGGATACGGGTGCGTAGGAGCGGAAAATATTCCGCAGAAGCGAAAATCGCTGTAAGTAAGTGTATCCGAAGTTAGAAAAATTTCAGAACATTTCACACATTTTGGGTCTCGGCTTTAGAGGCGATTTGGGCGATTTTGAAGAGAAATTCAAGGGAAATCATCAAGTAATCATCTATGGACTTAAACTATGATTAGTATTGGTAATATTATGCAATTATATCATGAAAATGGAGGAATTTGGGGTAATTTATGGAGGATTTAGCCCTAGGCTTGGACTTTAGAAAATCAAGGTTTTGAATGGGCAAATGGAGTCCGAATTTGGTAAAATTGATATGCTTAGACTCGTATTGAGATGAGGGTTCCGAATATGTGACTTTCGTGATTTTTCGATAAGCGTACCGAAAGTCGAGTTTTGACAACTTCGGGAATTTTGATGTAAATTGAGTTGTATTGATTGGGTGTCGTCCCATTGGCCTAATTTGTTGTATTTCTACTGTATTTGATCGGATTCTACGCGTGCGGAGCTTGATTCTCGTGGCAAGGGCATTGCGGAGTAGTCGTCGCGCCGTATTGAGGTGAGTAATAGATGTGGGTGATGACCAGCGGGTTCGAAACCCCGGTATACCACTTTGTGACGTTGTATAGCGACGAGACACGTACTCTCTTGTGAGTGCGGGGTCGATTGTGATTTGGAGACTATATATTAGTCCGACCTGTTGATACTGTATTATTGGCTATTCTGGAGCCGACGAACCTCCTTCTCGGATGGTTGCAAATATATATATTGTGATAATGGCCACTCTTGAGCCGAGGAACCCCCTTCTACGGGCGGTTGAGTATACATGTGGGCCGTGAGCCACTTATTGGATCCCGCGAGGATCGTTATCATGGTCTTATCATATAGACCTTGCTAATTTACTACTAGTCCGCAGACTATTTTTGTTATTATGCTAATTCCAATCTCTCGGAACTTGATATTCATCGTTTTCCAACTGAAAAATGATAAAAAAGTTTTCAAAAACTACTTTTGAGCTCGCGAGGCCGTATCCGCATATTAGCCGACTAGTAGTGGATCGGGCCGCACGCCGCAGCCGAGATATATGTCGGATCGGACCGCACGCCGCAGAATATCTCTTTGAGATGTGCTTGGGCTGTAGGAGCCCCTCCGGAGTCCGAACCCCCACAGAAAGCACGGGTACCCAAAATTGGAGTCGGGCCACGCGCCGTAGCGGTCATATCATGCATTGCATTGCATTTAGCTACATCCTGCTAGCCGTTATGCTATTTATTGGTATTTGTCGGTACAGGTACAGTGAATATTGATTCTATGACAGGGT
>JASVEL010002921.1:0-239871 GCA_032618575.1 Nicotiana noctiflora
AGTTATATACTTTGAAGATCGAACCCCGGCTTTCCGCCTGAAATGGGGTTTCACCCGAGGATCGGCCGCTCAACCCCCTCCCGTTCGCTTTCAGCGATCGACGCTCCAACTCGGCATATCCAAGGCAGTCGTGCCACGTGTGTACGTTATTTGTCGACGATATCGTCTTAACAGACGAGTCGAGGGTGGTCGTTAACGCAGGCTGGAAGTTCGGAAACGCACCCTGAGTCAAGCGTGTTTCGTACCACAGTTCCAAGACCGAATACTGAGTGCAAGCTTAGCTCCGAGCCGGCCGGCATGAGCCGGCAGTGGACGCGAAGCTGGTTCTCGTGTCATCGCCGCGCGACGCTTCGTATATCTCGGGCTCGGTGATCCGCGCGACGCGAGAGATCGACAGAGATGTCTCTCACCGAATGGTGGCTAGCGGTCGAATCGAGGCTTGCGTCTGAGTCTCGTCGCGCGACGTTAAAATGCCGGCGCATCCCGGGCGGAAAGTTTTACGTAGCCGCGGTTAGACTCGCCACGTCGCACGGGCGAGTGCCGGCCAGCCGAAGAACTCCCATATCCAGGTAACGAAGGCAGTGTGGAGACGAGGATGCTCGGCGGGATACGCGGGCACACCAAAGTTAGACATGGGTCGTGGAACGGCGTTATTCGAGGAAACGGCAGTGGTATCCCAACGGACGCAGTGTTCGATGATAAGCGAGACTCGTATGAGTGTTCGGCACGTGCGTGCGAGAAGCCCCGACGCACCTGTGAGCGAGTTGCGAGCGTGCGGTCCGTAGCTGGCGCGAGTCGTGGCAAGAGTGAGCGCCCGCAGGTATCAGAGGAGAGGCCGATTAGGCGGGACACGACTATTATACGGATTTCCGAGACATGGCTCTTGACAGGAAAGTCCGGAGGTCTAGTATCAACGGATAGGGGCCCCTATTATTACGCGGATAGGATCGGTCGGGGGGAGGGTTCCCGATAGGTTAAATTCTCTATGAGTACTCCTAAAATTGCTAATGCCTTTTGTTTATGTTGTTGCTTTGTTTACTTTGCCATTTTATATGTCAGTTTTTATGATTTATTGTGGAGTTACTAATGCTTTTCATTTTGTTTTCCTTTTGTTTTGTTTTTGTTTTTGTGCTTTTTTTCCTTTTCTCGATCTTGCGCCGAGGGTCGATTGGAAACAGTCTCTCTGCCCTATCGGGTAGGGGTTAAGGCCTGCGTACATATTACCCTCCCCAGACCCTACCCTGTGGGACTATACTGGGTAGCTGTTGTTGTTGTAAGATTGAACCCGCTTGCACAAAATTTTTGGTCCGCCACTACTCAGAGGATGTCAGCCACAAAATTCCTTGAAACTCTCATGAAAACAGTCCTCGTATTACAGATATTCTTCTGTCATTTTGGCCTTAAACTGCTGGTTTTTAGTAAGCCAGGTATTTTGCAGAAGAGCTTCATTAATTTAGGTAAATGAAATTTGTCACCGTTCATGGTAGAAAATAAATAATATCACTTCAATAAATGAACTGACCTTTTAAAAAAACACTGACCTTTTTAACCACCAAGACTTTAGGTATAGAAAATAATTTTTTAAATAAAAAAATAAAAACAATAGAGTCTTTCTAGAATATGTTAATATATAAATTAGCCAGTAATGTGACGTAATTTGTTTTGCGTGGTTAGAAGCAATTCATCGTAGCTGTTTGGTTAGAGTTGACCTCAATGACTATTATGAATAACACACAAAAGTGTAATATAGTACTGTACGTAGTTTCATCTGAACAACATTAATAGGTAAATCTACCATCGTTTCTTTGGACATAATTAAGTAATTATATAAGTGTATCATCTTTAACTCCTTAAGCTTTTCTACGAGATTGTAGGGTAAATTTCATAAATGATCATATAATTATAATTTCTTTTCACTAAAATTATATAACTTTTTCTCATATAAAATCGTATAATAATAATTTTTTTTCCACAAAAGTCATATAGTTTTATTTTCTTACACAAAAATCCTAAAACTTTCACTAACTAACATAAAAATCATTCCTATTTTAATTGGATTATTATTTATTAATTAGACTGAAAATAAAAATTAAAAATCACTAAATAAGAAAATATTACTGCAAATTTATATATTCCGATCACTATGATTTTTGTGTGAGTTAGTAAAAGTTTTATGGTTTTTGTGTGAGAAAACATAGTGTATACTTTGGTGGAAAAAAATCATACTTATATGACCATTTGTGTGAAAAAATAAAGTTATATAACTTTACTAAAAAAAAGTCATACTTATATGACAATTTGTAAAATTTACCGGAAACTATAACACAATTGAATAAGGATGACATAATTTCTGTCCTAGAGGCAAGCACAGTACAGATATTCTCAACACTGGTACGTAATCAAAGAAAGTGTTTACGATCACTAAGGGATGTGGTGAGATCCATCCATTCTTTAGAGGGATCTAGGATTCAAGTTTTGGGAATAGAGAAATTCCTGATGAAGAGCATTTCTCCGGTTAAATGAACCCTAAAACGACCCGAATCTAGTCAATTCAACGTATTTATATATATATATATATATATATATAAACATATATATATATATATATATATATATATATATATATATATATATATATATATATATGTCCTTATTTATTATCAATATAATTAGCTCATGATCATATATAGAGCACTGAAATCTCTTCTCTTTTATGTCACACATAGCTTCATTATTTTGCAATTTTGGTCATCTTAAGGACTCAAAACTTCTTAACAACTGTAGAAGCTAAGTTATTCTTGAAAATTTGAAAGCCGTGAAAATAGAAATAATATCCTTTTGGCCGACAAAACACAAGGGAAAAGTTTATTACAGTTGTTCAACTTTTTTAGACTTTGCTTCATAGATTTTGGCTGACTTTTGGCTTCACTAATATTTATTTGGTCAGTGATAGTCATGTGGTTGATTAAAACACCGTTGACATATAATCAATCTAAAAGGAATTAGGTGTTTCTTTGAGCCTAAAGCAGTTTAAAAAGTAAGTGATCACTTTGCTTATGTTATCTGTTTTAATTTGTTGAAATTTCTCTCCCTACTCTCTTGTCAATACGTTGCCTGGAGGCAACTATAATCATACTTTTTGTCAACTCCAAGTAAATTTTAAATTAGTTTATTACAACAAAGTTTGTACTAATAATATAAAGGCACTAATTAGAAGGCTAGGAATCTTGTTTCTAGATAGACGATGTCTAGCCTAGGCTTAGTTTTTTTATCATCTAATTTTCTTAATCATTCTTCCAGGTTGAAGCAAATCATGGTTGCAAAAATGAAAAATGGAAAAAGGATATTCAAATCAATCTCATGCATCGTTCTATTTAAGCATGTCGCAACCCAATATTATTTTTAAAGTATTTGGCTGAGACATGCATAAATAGAACGACATTGACAATTGGAATTTATACATTATTAATATTATTATTATTTTATTTATTTCTTTAGAACCGGAGATACTCTACATTTTTCTAAGGCCATAAAATCTTTAACTAGATGAAAAAACGCCCTAATTATCCAAATATGAATTAAGAGGCAAAACCCAACCTTTTTTGTTAACTCGGAAGATTAGATTCTACTGTCAAATAGTATTGTATGGGGCTAAATATGGCTTGATCGTAGGGGCCCAGCGCAACTCTCCCATGTTTGCAAAGCGATAGGGGTACGACCCCTCCCCTATGCCTCTTAAAGTGAGGGTGCATTATAGATTAAGGACATAAAGTATTTAGACGTCTCCTCTGAAAGGACGTCAACGATCCCTCGATGAATTATAATTTGGTTAAGGAAGTCCAGCCTCTATATAAAGGGAGGCTTCTCTGTTGTAATGGCCATGTGTTAGTATCTAATAATACAATCTCTATCTTTCTCTCTCAACTGTGATCAACAATTATCTTTACAAGTTCTTTATTCTTGCAAGTATTTCTATACTATAATCACACTGATTCCATATGTAGGTTTATTATATTTGATTACGATTTACCCCTCTCATATTTTTTGATTGTTAATAGCTCATAAAGTAACCGATAACTTTCGAGCCAAGTATATAATCTCCTTTAACTATTTTTGAAAGCCAATATATAATGCAGACAAGAAGGCACAAGATTCCTGCATTTTTTGAAGGCACAAGTAATTACACCAAGAAAAGAAATATTATAACTAAATTTAATTATTGCCTAAATTTCGGTGAAGTCCCAAAGGGAATATCCCTTAGCAAGAAAGAGCAACACAGAAAATGTCCTAAACAAGCAACCAAATTTCTTTTTCAAAGAATTTACTGGTACTGAGGGCACATACTGTCAAACATAATGACGATAATTATCACTAAAGATATCCGTGATAAGGTCTATTAGCAATGACAACAGCCAAACGACGACTATTGTCACCACATTTTAATTAAATATTCAGCTCATATTTAATAAACTAAAACGGTTTGTTTATTAAGTGAGAGTGACAGTCACTAAGAAGAGAAATTCCTTTACATTTGTCCTATTTAAGTACTGGACAAAAGTTTTTTTTTATATAATAATTCTTATAAAAAAATTGCTTTGAAAAGCATGGCTTTTGGGACATAAAAGAAACTAAATAATATTGGATTATTCTGTCTCCAAAGAGAAGCAGATAAGCGATTCTATCATTCTAAAGTTGTCAAAAGAAGGATGCTGACACTGATATAATTTGATTGATCATGCACCATAAAGACCGGATGTAGTCTTTTAGTTACATGTTCATTTGAACCTAGAATTTATGACGCGAAATATATAATTTTAATAAATATTAGATTTAAACTTATAACTTTAACAATACAATTATTTATCCGAAAAGGGGTACAGTTGAATTTATACGTAGTTTATAGACAAGTGAATCGATTTAATCCTAAAATAATAAATAATTTACACCAAAATGTAAAATTTAGCCTTGAAATTGAGATAAAACAGCATATATCTTGGTCCCAGGAGCAGAGCTTCTGGAGGCAATAAGAACAATGTAAATAGACAAGAAAGTAAAAGGTTGTCGAACTTTTAATGGTATATAGTGTATGCTTGTCAGAAAAATCGTCTCTCTACAATGATGGTAGAACTCACTAATTATAGATGTACCTAGGGAACAAAGTCCTAGGATCAAGCCCTTCTTAAATAACAATTATGAGGGCCGTAGAAGAATGTGTAACGGTAGGCAGTGAATGTCATATTCCTTATAACAGACCGTGTATTTAATGCTATAGAATATTTTTCATTGAATGCTACCGAGTGGCATAAATTTATTACTCCTTTATGAATGTTATTCTCTTCGGTAACAAACGAGATCGTTGCCTTCGGAGTCGACTATCTTCTGTCTTTGGATACACGTGTCGCATTCTCATGTGATCATTAAACATGGACATGTTTTACCCTATACAGATAGTTTTCCTGCTTTCCGGTGGCATAACTTTGTGTAACAGGGAAGTTGGTAGAGATATTTTTTTGGCGGAAAATTCTCTCACTCCCTCTGAAAAGTTTTGACGGTTGATTAGAAACATGTCTCTTCCCATTTAATTCCCTGAAGACGCGTCATCGCACGATTAAACACTACTTTTACCGGTTATCAAGGTAATTATGGCCATGATTTTAGCTGCTTATTACTTTACTTATACGCATCAAACTTCTTCATTTACACTTCATAATTGTAACAATCTAGTCGGTGATTTTGAGTATTTTATCCCTGATCCCCTATTTATTGCCTCCTCTATATATGTTTTATTATGGCTATGTGACTTGTCGGGGATGTTTTATTTTGGTACAGGTGAGTTTTAGAGTGAGTTTTGGAGTGAAATGGAATACATAGTCTCTAAGTTGGAGGCTTAAGTCATTATAGTTAATCGTAGTTTGAGTTTGTGTAGACGACTTTGGATGGAGGTTTGGCCTTTCCAATAGCTCTGTATGGTATTTTGGTATTAGGAGCATGTCTGGATGTTGATTTGGATGCACGTAGGTCACTTCGGCTTGAATTGGCGAAAGTTGAAAAATTGAAGGTTTGGAAGATTGAAAAGCTTGATCGGGAGTTGAATTTATTGAAATCGGGGTTGGATTCTAATTTCGGAAGTTGGAATAGGTCTTTCATGTTATTTATGACTTGTGTGCGAAATTTGAGGTCAATCGGAGTTGTAATAGTACAATTCGACGTTAGTTTTGGAAGTCGAATGTTCATAGTTTTAGTAGGCTTGAATTGGGTTGCGATTAATTGAATGGATGTTGTTTGATGTGATATTTTCCGCAAGTAGATCGGTTATATGTTTTGAAACTTGGTGATATATTCGGACGGGCTCCCGGGGGCCCTGGATGTGAGTCGGGATGAAATCAGATCATTTTGGACCTTGTTTGGTTGTTGAACCTGTTGCTATATGGTGTCATCGCACCTACAGAGGGTTTGGCTGTAGATGGAGAGACACAAGTGCGTGAGGTTGATCACAGAAGTAGGCTTGAGTGAGCTTGTCTATCATCGCATGTGCAAGGTGGTTGCCACATCTGCGAGTTCGTAGGTGCGAAGGAATTGGTCGTAGATGCGGATTGTCCACTTCTTCGATGACCGTTTTGTTGCTTGCAGCGTTGAATTTTCTCCTTGTCTACCGTATTCGCGATTAAAGTGGGTTGACATTCAACATATGGGTGGCTATATCCCTTGGAATGCCTGGCATATCTGAGGGGGAAAAGGCAAACAAATCGGCGTTATTAGTCATAAATTCATGAAACATACTTGGTTCTGGGAGGTTGTGCCCGATGTAGCCTTCTTTGTGCTGTTAATGTCATCCAGCTAGACCGAGTCAAAGTTTTCTATAGTTGCCTTGTAGGCTTCTACGACGTCAGGGTCTCTGATGACTTCTACTGGGAGGTTGAGTTTAGATCCCGACATGGCTAATTGTATGCCTCCGCGCTTGCTCCTTTCAGTTGCTTGGTATTTGTGTAGTCTTGGGCGATCCAATAGCATTCCTGAGCGGTGTGCAGTTCACCTCGAATGCCGAATACCCCCCATGGTGTTGGAAATTTGATCATCTAATAAAATATTGAGGGTACGGCTCGCATGGCGTTTATCCATGGGTGTCCTATGATGGTATTATAGGTTGTTTCTTGGCTCATGACGTGGAATGTGGTTTCCAACATGACCCCCCCTACCAAGACTGGCAGCACTACTTCTCCGGACATCCGCTCTATTTCATTGTTAAAACCCGTTAGTGTTATGCAACATGGTATTATTCTATCCTCGAGCCTCATTTGTACGAGGACTCTCAGGTGGATAATACATGCACCGCTTTCGTCATCTACCATGATTTATTTTACATCTGTATCAGTGGTGCGTAAAGTTATAACTATAGCATCATAATGGGGAAAAGACAAACTGTCAACATCTAACTTTTCAAAGATGATACTGTCTTGTCTTCGAAGTCATCGTGCCATTCATGAGCGACCTTCCGCTTGAGTTTATGTGCGGCGGTAAATTTCACATGGTTGATCACTGAATCATCCCCGCTGCCAATGATTATTTTTATGGTGCATGTCGGTGATGGCAGTTTCGGAGGTCCGTGGGAAGGGTCGTGTCCTCTGGCGAAGTTGGCCCTTCCTTTATTGCTAAGTAGCTCTTTTATGTACCCCTGGTTCAATATTCCGACTACCTCTTGTCGTAGACCTATGCAATCTTCAGTCTTGTGTCCTCTTTCCTGATGGAACTCATAGAGGACGTTTGACCTTCTTGTGCTTGGATCCGATCTCATTTTTAGCGGCCATTGTACCTTTGTGCCTAGCTTCTCTAGTACGTACGCTATATCTGAAAGGGAAACACAAAAGTTATAAGTAGATAATAGTGGAGGCATACCTATTTCGTTTTGAAGGGGTTCAGTGTATCGTATCACGACAGCTGCATGTCTTGAAGGAGGGGGGTTGGATGTTCTGACATAAGGCTGGTGTCTTTCTCGATTAAAACGCGGGGGCTGATCTCTTCGCCCATCATTGCGTCTATCCCTTCTTGCTTCGGTTTGAACCGATGTTAATCGATGAGTTGGCATGTTAAGATTATCTTCGTCTTCCCTTACCCCAGCACAGTAGGCGTTATGAATTTCTTCCCATGTGGTGGGGGGTACTTCATGAGTCTGTTAAGAAATTTTTTGGTCGCCTTTGATCTGTTTCTATTTAATTCGTTCTAGAAAGCCGCGACCACCATTCCTTCTGACACATTTGGCAGTCCCATTCTCATCGTGTTGAATCGGGCTAGGAAGTCTCGGAGTCCCTCACCCACTGTTTGTCGGATGGCGAAAATGTCATTGACCCTAGCTTCAGCCTTCTTTGCTCCTTCATGAGCGGTGACAAATTTATCTGCCATCTCCTCGAATGTTGATATCAACTGTGCTGGTAACTGTGAATACCATGTTAATGCCCCTCATGTCAGAGTCTCGTCGAACTTTTTCATCAGCACGGAGGACACTTGTTCTTTTGACAAGTCATTGCCTTTTACCACGGTGACGTAATGGATTAAATGATCTTCAGGATCTGTAGTCCCGTTATATATCTTCAAGTATGGTGACATTTTGAAGGTTTTCGGGATAGGGAAGGGGAGCAGCTTTCTTACTGTATGGTTGTTCGACAAACCTTCCTACATCGCATTTTGGCAGCAGCTTAGGGGTGTCAGGTATTTTGTCAACCCTTCCCTGGTGTTCCTTCATTTGATCACAAAGCACTTTATTCTCGCTTTCCATTTCTTCCTTTTTCTTTAGGATGGTTGCGAGTGCATTATCAGTTGCATCGATAATAATACGGGTATTGCTGGTGCGTACAGTGCTTGGCTCACTGGTGACGGCAACTATTCCTGCCGTCGGTGGATCCTCGATATTTCCTTGAGAGGGTTTTCGAGCATGTTGCTTAGAGCGCTCGTCAACAACTCCTCGAGCAAATTTTTGACTAGTGGTGGTGTTTCTTTTGCCGTGGACGCAGAAGCTCCTCTTTCACGCAAGATCGATAGATCCTCGAGTGGAGAGGGTGAGATCTCCCCCTCCAGTTATCCCTTAGTGTTATATTCTCGGTGTCTTCTCTACCAGCTTCGTTGAGGGAATCCAAGAGGTTATTTGAGACATTTGTTATCATCTTCAACCTTGCTTCTTTTTCTGCCATCGTTGGTTTCTATGGAGTGTGAAGAACAGTGATTGTTGTTTTCGATATCCTATGTGAGAACTATGATTTCAACTATAGAAATCCCTACAGACAGTGTCAAATTATTTGACTCAAATGATATTAACTCTTTTTAAGCAAATCAATCAAAAATATGAAGGGGTAAATCGTAGTCGAAGATAATAAATCATAGGATAAATTTAATAATCGGTATCTCAGTAATAATGAGAGAGAGTGAGAGAGAGAGAGATAAACATGAGAGAGGGACAATGAGTTTGTATATTAAAAATCCTCCTCCAATTACAAGATCCGGATCCCCCTTATATAATGGAGGATCCTTACTTAATTAATGAGAAAATAAAACTAGAGTACATTCTATAATAGAGCCGACGATAACGCGGGGTCGTTTCTCCCCTTACCCATAGGTCGTCCACTTATGTCGACTCGTAGGTATTTGGTGGTTGGTCGTATTTACTTTGGGACGTGATCGATCAAATTCGACCCCATACAATGAGTAATCCTTTCTTTTAAGTCAAAGAGGAATGTTATCACATTATAATAATATGTTTATCAGTATGTGAAATATTACTACATGGGAACTTTGAAAGTGAGCCATTGCTCTTTTGTATGATTGTGCTGATTAGTTATAATAACACTTTGATCTCTTTTTCTTCTGTTGGATGACTTCTATTATCTTTATATGCACTAATTGAACTTGTTTTTTAGGAGTATGTTTCTGAAGAAGTAGAATACGAAGTATTGAAGAAGATTTGGGATGTTTTAAGGGAGGGGACGGAAATTTGAATGGTGGAAGGGAAGAAAATTTTAGTGAAAAAAAAAAAAAAAAGAGGAGCAAAATGGGCTAGGGGCGATGTTAGTACCATATAGGATTGGATATCCACATTAAACAAATTTAATAGAAGAATGATATATTTTAACTAATAGTATTGCGGGAGGGATATATTTAGACCCGTCTTTTCTCATAATAGTATATTTGGCCATTTTCCGTTTATTGATTTACCAAGTTCGTTTCTCTTCACCTTTGATCCTGATCACACTATAATCAATTACCGTCTTCTCCAATGTTTAATTTATCCCTCTTATCCACAGATAACATCATATTTTGTACTACTGAATTCGTTGGGTTAATTTCTCATTACTATGGGCTGCTGCTTGCCCAAACAATAAAAAAGATGGGAGAACAATTTCACTCTCAAGATTGAGGTCACAATTTACTGTGGGCATATATACTGGTCAGCAGTATTAGATAAGGGTAAGTTAATTGACATGTCGACCAAAAATAACTACAACCCAACAGTAGTTGTTTTCCCTTGTGTTATAGTAATATTTTGTTCTTATTGCATATTACAACTTCCTTCGTAAAATTTAAAGAAACAAATTCATACTCACATCAAGCAGCGGTTCACCAACACATCTCTGTACTTATTACACGGGTCTCCATAATCATGGAACCATCTATACAAAATATCAAAAACATTTAGGTAACTCTTAAGGTGTTGCAGCTTCAGAAGCCCCCGAAGAATTTATGTACACTTACAAGTAATCTCTTCAGATGGCATATTTCAAAGAAAAGTATTTTCTATACGCTTTCACGAAGTCTCTTGTCGAGGCATTTCACAAATCAACCATGCCATACAATAGACAGTCGTAAGAATGCACAATCAGCACTGAATTCCGCATATAAAATGCACAGAAAATATTCATCTACTTGGCACATGATTCTTCAGCTTCCAAAGATGAAGAAAGATGGGGACTTTTAATTTCCAAAGGCGCATGTGGTGAAGGAAGACGGGGACTTCTAATTTCCAAAGATGCACGTGGTGAAAGAAGACGAGGACTTCTAATTTCCAAAGAAGTATGTGGTGAAGGAAGATGCGGAGGACTTATATTTTCAAAAGACGTAGGTGATGAAGGAAGATGAGGACTTCTATTTTCAAAAGATGCACGTGGTAAAGGTATATGAGGACTTTTATTGTCCAAAGACGCATGTGGTGAAAGAAGACGAGGGCTTTTAATTTCCGAAGACGTATATGATGAAGGAAGATGAGGAATTTTAGTTTCCAAAGATGTATGTGATGAACGAAGACGAGGAGGACTTTTAATTTCCAAAGATGTACGTGATGAAGGAAGGTGAGGACTTTTAATTTCAAAAGATGCACGTGATGAAGGAAGATGAGGACTTCTAATGTCAGAAGATGTCAAAGGAAGATGAGGACTTTTACTATCAAAAGATGTACATGATGGAGGAAGATGAGGACTTTTTCCTGCAAGCAACAAAGTGTCAAGCGTGTCAAAAATCACCCAGATATATAAGAGTGTCCTACAACAGTCATTAAGCTATTTGAACCTGGATTAGTATCTTCTATGCCTTGAACCTTATGGATACTCATGTTCTCTTCGTCACTTTCAGGGACAGCTTTATCCAGTGTAGGTGAAGTTGATTTGAACTGACAATAAGCTGATTCGAGTTGTTGACGCATCTCTTTCATCCTCCCACATTCTTCGTCCTGCCTATCCATCTCAATGAGGATCTGCACAAATGCGCAAACGAAATAAGATGCATACATGGAGGAACATAAATATAAAATGGATTGTGCAATTAGTCATACCTGAGCAGGAGTGTACTTGAATAATGGTTCGAACCTTTGTCTGCAGTACTCATTGAAGAGGAGTGTACAGATTATCAATGGAATAGTGAAGCCTGATGCTGTTGAAGATTTTTTAAATCCAAAGACTGCCGAAGCTATAATTTGCATCATCACCATTGAGAAAATTGTGGTGTTGTGCACAATAGGCCAATAGGTTCCACCAGTTTGATATTTTGTCACATATACATTGAGGATCTGAAAGTTTCCGTAAGCTGTCAAACCACAGGCTATAAAGAGGAAAAAAGATGCAAGTGCATGGATATTCATCAGTGAAAAGGAAGGTACACAAACTGATCAGCAAAAACATTGAAAATAAATCCCTTTTACTCATCTCAACAAGTAGTGCAGTGTTTTTATAAGTAGAAAAAGAAATTTGTAGAGTTTTGATAGAGAAGCAGTGAGAAGTGAAGTGCATAAGCTTCTTCAAATAAAGCTTATAATTTAGAGGGAATACAAAAATAACATTATTATGTACATATATATGCGAGAACTTAACTATTCAAAGTTTCAAACATAAAAATTGCAAGCAACACTGTCAATGTCCTACAACAATGACAATGCCAATCTCAATGGTTCAAGTATAAAAAAATTGCAATTTCAACAAGCTCACAGAAAGATAGCTTCAATCATACAAGTTGATTTTTACTTTTGAACTAATCAACTATAGAAAAGAATTATAATGTAGCATCTAATTTCATATTTAATTGCTCTAAGGTTAGCTTTGTTTTCTTTTTTTTATTTGCACCGGGTGTCCGAGTCTCTTCGAGCCCCGACTAATTCCGGGGGTGCACAGGCCCTCGGCAAGGAGTTTCCCGCAAGTGCATCACGGTTCATTCAGGTTTTACCCAGTCCGATGGCCCTCAGAAAAGTTAGCTTTGTTTTAAAAGTCACTTTCTATCTTTCAAATATCGTTTTAGATCAAAGTTAGAGAATAAAAAAGTGAAGCAGAGAACACAAGAAAAAGAGAAACAGAATCATCAAAGAATCGTCGACAGAAAGAAAAAGTAGAAGAGAAGCAGAAAAAGCGCAAAAGCAGAAATCGCAAGAAGAAGGGCCACTTTGATGGCAAAAAAAACGAAGAAGCAAATCAAAAGATGCACAGAAGAAACAAATGGGAAAGTGTTTTTGAATTGCGCAGGTTGGTAAGACATGTTGTTTGGTGAAAATTAACCATGTAACCTTTAAGGAGGCTGTCTGTGAAATGTTCATTAACTCAACTTTGTATTAACCTACCAATATTTGGCCCAACCTTCTTATTTGATACCTCTAGAATTCATAAAAGTATACACATTGAAAACAACATAAGAAGAAGACAATAAAAGAATCACGAAGAATGCGGAAAGAGGAGTCCTGGTTTTCTGAAAGCAAAAGGTCCTAGTTTATCTTGTAGCTACTGTTTACTATTTTTCCCAAATTTTTTATCTTGGAGAGTCAGATTCGAAAGAAATGAACATCTCTCAGAACATACATACTGATAAAGAAAAATGTTAGTGCCGACAAGAATGTCCATTCTTAAGACTCAGTAACCAAAATAACGATGAGCTAATAGAGATAAACACAAGAGGATGTAAAAGAAGATTTAAACAAAATGGGATGTATTTACCTGATTACGGTATACAAAGTAAGCAATGGAAAAATAAACCACCAAGAATGGGAGTATTAAAGGTGCCAATATGGCATATGCAAAGCCAAAAAGCCCAAATAGGAGGATCCTCGGAACTTCTGTATGGTATGGAAAAGTCAGTGTTCCATGAGATGATGGTTCCCTGTTTCTGAGAATAAACCTGGAGAACAATCTGCAGATGATACCAAATGGTTGTATGAGTTCAACAGAGAGACTTGCCCAGCCTGATGTCAAAACATAAGTCATAAAAAAGGTGGCCTGCAAACAGAAAAAATCATATTATGCAATCAATCAACTTTTGTGGTCACGTGATTAAATGAATTATACCGATACCAGTGTCATTAATGAAAGACTAGGGTAAACAAACTAGTCCATTCACATTGCTAAGGAAAACGTAGATACCGAGGAAATTACAAAAGCAGGGGGAAAATTAGGTGTAGAGAGGTTCTCCAATCCCCAACTAGACAGGTTAGAAGAAGATTTGGCACTAGAAGACATCATTATGCTGTTGTAGTTTTGTTTCACCTGCTCTCAAATTCAGTCTAAAAAAAAGGGCAGCCCGGTACACTAAGCTCCTGCTATGCGCGGGGTCCGGGAAAGAACCGGACCACAAGGGTCTGTCGTGCATAGCCTTACCCTGCATTTCTTCAAGAGGCTGTTTCCACTGATCGTGCTCTCCAATTCAGTCTCAGATTTTAATTATTACCTTCTCCTCTCTTTACAAATCAAACGATGTTGAATATCAAATCAAACAACGTTGAAAAGCAGCAGTTTTGTTGACTTGTCTTATTTTCAGTGTCAGAGAAAATGGAAGATATTTCCCTTTTCTGCCTTTATCAAATCAAACAATGTGGGAAAGCTGACATGTACTTCCTCCACAGGATTAGTACCTTCCCTTTCCACTCCTGAATAACCTTGAATTGAATTTTGTGCAACTTGCATATAATATTGCCATACCACAAGTTTAATGCTAAAACCAAAATAGAAACTACACAACGAAGACCAGCTCTGGCATCATCAACCAACAGAAAAGCTAAAAGAAGCTATTATCATTAAACACATAGGAAAGCCTCAAAATAAAACAATATGAACACCTAAATTCAAGATATCGAGAGGGGGGTGTATATTTATCAATATTTAAACAAGACAGTTATACCAATAGGGAAAGAAGGTAAACACACAGAGAGGGGGTGCATTTACCGTTGATGGCACAGCCGTTGAAAGTAGATTGTTTACATCCTTAAAGATTTTGTTTAATCTCTCAATAACAGAACCGGAGACGATGTTACCAAAGAAAACATTCCAGAAGAAGAAGTAAATAACTTTTATGCATGCACTCCTCTTCCTTCCACTACGAGAGATAGAACCCTCCATTTTAGAAAATAGCAACATCAATGGAGGAACAATGTAGGAAAATAAAATTAATACAACACTTGGTAGATATCCAGTGACTAGCTGAGGCACTCCTTTCCTGCAAGAAAGAGGGGGAAAAGGATTACTACATTGCTCATGTATGTTTTCCTCTCATAAATTGAAAAGCTCTAATTAAAGCAAACAGGAAATATCATAATACAAAGGAAGAAGGTAAAGTTCCAGCATGATCCTCTCAAACAAGTTAGGTCTTGAAATCATGCAGCCAGACTTTATTGATATAATGCCCATAAGCTATCTACATGCACACGCGCACGCACACACATGGAATACAAATTGTACTCCATTTACAAGTCAAGATACTAGGTCTAACACTGCATTACCTCTTTAAAATTCCTACAAGAAATGGAAATGTCTTTTGCAGCTTGTCGAGATGAACAAGACTTTGTGTTAATGAAACGGGCGCAAGGAAAAATGCCACAAAAAGTATAGAGGCCACTAGGAGAGCAACTCTACGAATCCAAAGGAGTCTGTAAGGAACACAGATGTTTGACCAGTACATGTCCCCTGGTTCTGGAGCAAGATCCGTAACCCATGACATGGGATTCTGAGATTGAAGACTTTGAGAAGCAACTAACGCAGCATACCGATTCCTGAAAAAAACTAAAGCAGCTGCAGACTCCTGCAAGAAAATTTTATATACTTCAGTTCACGTATTGTATTGGCTAACAATAGTTTCAAAGATGCAACTACTTCAATTTCTAGGAAAAAAGGGTTGAGCACAAGAAAGCAAACCACCAACAAAAGCCAACAGGAATAGTACACATACTCCGGGACATAAACTACTAAATGTCGTTTCTGTCATTGAAGTGAAATATTAGAGTGCTAAGAACATGGATATTGGGCCTAGCTTAGGCCCAAAAGTTAGCCTCCGAGGTGTAGATTGCCGAAAACTGTATAAGGAGACAGCCCATACCCTCAACCAATGTGGGAGTCTAACACCCCTTGCACGCCCAAGACTTGACATCTGGAGCGAGCACAACATAACATGAGGGCTCAACATTAGGTAAACCAAGTATAGGATGACTCTAGTCTAATAGACTAATACCATGTCAAGAAAATGGACAAGGGGCCTAACTCAACCTCAAAGGTAGCTCACTAAAGGATTGCCTAAGATCATATAAGAAGACAACACCATATACCCTCAACCAATGTGGTGACTCTCACAGAGAAGGTGACTCTCACAGAGAAGATGGAATTTCATGAACTTTTTAAGCATTTAAACTTTGGAGTAAGTCCTGCGACAAGTTATTTCTCACTAATTAATTATTCACTAACTCATGGAGCTCATATTCATCATGCTGCATGCCAAGTTTTTAAAAGTCAATTGTACACAACATAAAATTTCAGATAAAATTACTTTCACAAAGTACCAAAGAGGTACGGATGGATACACATTATTGAAGAGAAACTTTGGATACACAGTATTGAAGAGAAACTTTGTCCATATGCATATGGTGGAAAAATCATAATAAAAGTTACCATCCTTTGGCCAGGTTTCAGTACAGCCGACTGACAGGTAACATAAATCATAATGAGCATCTAGAATATGCTTATTATTTGCAAAAACAGATGACAACGAAAATCATGACTGTTGGAATTCAGGCAGTATGAACACACTTGACAAAATTGAGCAAAAGTTCTAAGAAGTTGAGTGCTTCTTTCTGAGAATGGGAAACAGAAAGGAACCTAGATGACATTTTCTCCGTCATTAGCATTAAAAACACAATTTTCATCACATTTCTAGCATGAATACAGCAGAATCACGCGAGATAATCTAAAAGGCATTTGAGAGCTATACGACACAGAGAGAAAAAATGAGCAGGAGAAAAAGACAAAGATACAACTATGGTTATACAAGCACAACAAAAATCTTTTTTTTTTGGTTCCCTCATTACTTTTTGTGTTACGTAGATACATATAATCCAGCTTATTCCACGCAAGTAGCAGTATTCAGTCATCCTAACATAGGAGATCCAAAGCTACAAACGAGGAAAAAAAAAGAGAAGAAACAGGATCCAGAGTAGTTTTGCACTCGGTTAGAGATAGTGGTAGTTAGAAGATAGTATTTTGTTTACTCACTAAACCTCCAAGGAGGGAATACATCGAGAACTTCTACAATGAGTACTTCTAGCTAAAAGCCAAAAGACAACAATCAACACTTTCTTTGTATCAAATTAATCCGTCATGGCCACTCCATATGTTTATTTGCAAGGTTCATTCCTAATAGTATCATCCTACCATTTTCTTTACTTCTCAATTATGCTACCAAGAACCAACAGTCAGCCCCAAAATTTGAATTAAGCAAAATAAAATATGTGGCCACAGTTTTTCTCAATATATATATATATATATATATATATGAGACACCAACCATAAATATAGTGAAAGTAAACCACAGAGTACAATATGGTAGGCAGAGAGTATAAAAGCAGTGAACTTTTGTCAACAGATTGAAGAGAAACTGAGCAACAAAATGTGCTAAAAACTTCATGAAGACATAATCTTCTATGCAATAAAGGATATGTACATTGAAGATAGCCTAACATATGAATTATGGAATATAATGTGGACAGATGTGACCTTTTTTCTCAAATCTGAACCATCAGAATCATCTCTTCCTTTATCACTAACACGCTCAGCAGGAAGCATCTTGAAAGAGTGATTTGTTCCTCCACAAAGGCCACATCTCATCAAATTTGATCCAGGACAAAGCTCTTCTGGGGCTGTTTTAAGCACTTTCAACACCTCCTCTGCATCAGTCTGTTGTCATATAATTTATGGCATATTAAACACCAAAGAAAGAGAAAAGCAAAGGAGCAAAGAGAAAGCCCAACCAAGAAGATAAATGTCAAAACACTAGCATAAGCAGAAGCGTAGATGAAGAAAAAACCAAATATTATCTTTAGCTCATGTAGATTTTTTTTAAACTTCTTATAGAATATATCAAAATGTTTTATAAAAAGACAAGAAGAAGAAGAACAGAGAGGGAGGTGAGATGGGCGTGCTGCTCGAGTAGTACTTTTCATTTAGGTCCATTGAATCCGGTCGTTTAAATCTAGGCATTTTTTTCAAATTTTTTAAAAACTTGGCAAAACAAATCAGTTCCGAAGTGTTGAGGAAAATGGAACTAATTTTTTTTTCTTTAAGCAAAAAATGCCAAACAAAGACAGCTTAAAAACTTTAAAAAAAAAAAAAAAGAATTGGCCACAAACATTAGCCTTGTTTTCAAAACAAATGACTGATTCGCAGTAACCAAAGAACCTTAAGATTGACCATGATGGTAGAGTAACACAAGATTCAAGAGGTAACCTTGGATATTAGGACGCGAGGTCACCATCGAAATGCTTTCTTAGTTAGACTACAATAAAAAGTGCCTTATTCTTACCAGCAGTTTCTGAACAGGGCCAGAACGATAAACAATTTGATGAGATAAATAACTTGATGCATAGTAATTTGTGAAGAATTTTTCCACTGTATGACTGTATGATTCTTTCTGAAACTTTGGGATAGCACGGACCAGAACTGTGAAGTAACTTGGATGGCGAACTGATGAAGTGAAGTACGCCAGCCGCTTCCTTGAGATACTTTTGTACTCCTAAAAGCAAGCAGCAAAATTTGTTTAAGAAAAAAACTGCCATAGCATGGTGTGAAGTATCTCGTATAAAATAAACACAAGTTCAAAAGAAAAGCAGATAATTTGGAAATAGCAATAAACTCTTACAAAGTAAAGAAGAAGACAAGCAGAGCAGGATATAATATACAGTGCAAGGCAGTGCACCCAGAACCTGAAGAGAAAAGAAACTCAATGAATCAGGAGATAATATGTCATCGTCATTAACACATTTTCTGCAAACATCGAAATTGGTAAACGTGCAAGTCGCTCTCTTCTATAATAGTTCCTCTGTACTGGGTAATACTAATTTCAGATGCAAAATGCAGAGAAGGCTAAACTTGGCATTTGATCTGCTTCTTTTTTTAGTAAAGCTTGCCATTGAAGAATTTTGGACACTAGACAAAGACAAAAGCTTTCTATTGTCATTTCTTCATATGAAACAAAACCACCACTTGTATTGTGCATCTGTATATGTCCATTTATAAGGGAATACTGAATAGATTAATTATCCACATTAAAAAAATTAACAGCATACTTATACATGTTTCATACCATCTTGACCCTGCCTCAACATTCGCAATAGTGAATACCTCCAATGACTCAGCTGGAATTTGCTGACGTCGAATATCTCGACCAAAATAATTAAGAGGCAGCACCAGGAAAAGGCCCAGAATAGCTGCAACGGAGAATATTCGGAAACTGTCCACAATAAGAGCAGGAAAAGATAAGTACACTTATAAGACTAATGGTACATGGACCTGAAAAAGGAGGAACAAAGACAGGCATGCAGTATACTGTCAACTAACAAATTTACCATCTGACACATGCTATACATCCTTACTGGGAAATACACACCATTTGAGCATATCTATGAAAGCTAGTATAATGAAATCAAGATTGTCCATCTTTATAGTGAGAACAGTGTCTATTTCAAGATCAGGTCATGCAAACAAGCAATAATATTTTCAGAAATAAGTAAACATCTTTTCAGTGGATTCCTCGGCTTGATGAAATATTCCGCAAAAAACAATAAACTTCAGTAGGAACGTGAACGAACTTGAGGGAAGAAAATGTTGCCACCTCTGAATTTCAGGCATTAAATTGACTTTTTTCAGCAAAAACAAAAGAGGATGTAATTAATACAAAAGGGGGAGTTGATGGAAGTAATTGAATACTTCCATGTGAATGGTATTTTCGAGAGAAGCATCAATGCTTCTTTTATTACTATTGTGCCTAAGAAAGAAGGTGCATCTTGTATCAGTGACTACAGGCCTATTAGTCTCATGGGTAGCATTTACAAGATCATTTCTAAAGTGCTTTCCAATAGATTCAAGAAGGTTCTTGACGTGTCTGTTTCATCCTCCCAGAATGCTTTTCTGGATCCTGGATGCCGCTTTGGTGGAAAATGAACTTGTAGACTGCAGAAGGATAAAAAGAGATACCGGCGTAGTATGCAAATTGGACCTCGAGAAGGCTTCGATCATGTCAATTGGGAGTTCCTAGATTTCATTATGATGCGGATGGGGTTTGGGGCAAGATGGAGGGGATGGATCAAGTTCTGCATTTCCTTAGTCAGATTCTCTGTCCTAGTTAATGGTAGACCGTGTGGTTTCTTTGGCAGCTCCAGGGGTCTCAGGCAAGGAGACCCCCTATCCCCATGCTATTCATTCTAGTGATGGATGCGCTGAGTAAAATGATGGATCGTGCGGTGGGTGGAGGTTTCTTGAGAGGATTCTCAGCTCCGATCGGGGTGCCCAGTCCCCGAAGAGTCTCTTATTTGCCTTTTACGGATGACACTCTGGTTTTCTGTGATTCCGATATGGATCAGTTGACTTACCTGAAGCAGGTCCTGCAGTGGTTCCAAATAGTATCGGGTCTCAAAATCAACCTCGGCAAGTGTGAGATTTTCCCGGTGGGTGAGGTTGCGAACATTGATGCTTTGTCTTATGCTCTCAGATGTAAGGTAGGCTCCTTCTCCACTACTTACCTGGTTTGCCATTGGGCGCTTCACATAATGATACTACGGTTTGGAATCCAGTGATCGAATGGGTTGAAAAAAGATTAGCAAGCTGGCGGAAACGGTATTTGTCGAAAGGCGAAAAGGAAGTGCTCATTAAAAGCACTTTATCGAGTATGCCCACCTATTACTTTACCCTGTTGCAAGCTCCTGTGAGCATTACAGAAAATGCTAGAGCGGCTTCAAAGGAATTTTCTATGGGATGCAGCGGATGGAACTAGAAAGCATCATCTAGTGAATTGGCAGATAGTCACTTTCCCAAAAACGCGGGGTGGACTTGGAACAAAAGATCTTAGGATATTCAACAGAGCTTTGTTGGGGAAAAGGTTGTGGAGATTCGGGGTAGAAGAGCATGCCTTATGGAGGGAGGTCATAATGGAAAAGTATGATTCCGCGGGAGGGGGTTGGAGGACCAAGGCAATCACAACATCTTTCGGGTGTGGCATGTGGAGAGTATCATGAAGAATTGGGAATCCTTCAATGGCAACATCTCTTACACGGTAGGAGATGGAAGGACAATCAGCTTTTGGAATCATAGGTGTAGAGGATACTCTGAGGGTCTCCTTCCCACACGTCTTCAGAGTCTCAAACCAGAAGGAATTAATGGTCCAACAGATTCGTAAGGAGCATAAAGGGGGTAGTTTGGGACCTCTCATTTAGGAGGAGCATGCAAGATTGGGAGATTGCGGAGCTCCAAGATTTATTGACACTGCTATATGGGCAAGACATGCCTTAGCCATCTTGCGATTCTAGAGATGGGGTTTGCGTAGCGATGGTATGTTCACCGTAAAGTTCTTTCATCAGAGTATGTTGGTGAGAGTGGAGGCCTCTTTTCCGTACTCCTCGATCTGGATTCCAAAGGCGCCCACGAAGGTATGCTTTTTTGCATGCTAGCGGCTAGAGGAGTGATTTTGACTGCTGAGAATCTGCGAAAGAGGGGAATTACTCTTGTTAGATGGTGTTATATGTGTAAAAGCTCAGGGGAAGAAGTTGATCATCTTTTGTTGCATTGCCCAATGCCCTCGGCTTTATGGAGGGCGATCCTGAACCTTTTTGGTGTTCAATGGGTAATGCCAAGCACTGTAAAGGAAATGCTATATAGCTGGGCTGGTTTCCGTAGAAGAAGAAAACAGAAGGCGTGGAAGTTTGTCCTGTTAGCTCTCATGTGGATAATTGGGGGAGAGAAATAGAAGAGTTTTTGAGGGGATTGAGTCTACTTTTACACATCTTAAGAATAGTCTTTTATCTTTGATCTCTATTTTGGTGCACTCATATAGCCCTATTTGTAGGGAAGATTGGGCGTTTTTTGTAGAGAATCATGTTCTGATGTAAATTCTCTACTTTTTGGTATACTTCTTGTATACAGGAATTCTCTCCCTTTTGATTAATACAATTTACCTTATAAAAAAAATACAATGAGGAAAGTTTAGCTTTAACCTGAAAACAATCATCCGCACCAACACTAGTGCATCCAAGCCCCCGGCAGCAACTATCTCTTCATCAGATGCTTCCCATGCCTTCAAGATCCAACTAGGAGAAGGAACAAATCTGTTAAAGCAAAAGGTACCAAGGTCTCTTGTTCGTGCATGAGGAGCAAATCTCTGGCTGAAGTAGACATTTACAAAATTTGGTTGTTTCCTCAATAAGGAATACAAAAAGAACAGCACCACACAGACTGCAATATTGATTCCAGCAGAAGTCAAAAGAGCAGATAGCTTCATCTCCGTCTTCCAAATAAGCCAGCAAAATCACTGGAAAGCATCCAGTAGCCAAAGAAAAGTTGTTTTTGCTGTCCACGAACTGCAAAAGTAAGTGTTATATTCGAAGTGTTTATTTTTTCACAAATATGATAGGACTAGAGATAAACACTTCCCATAAGTTTAAGCATTAGTGATGTGACGCGAAGAAAATACATCCTCCAAAACCAGCAAAAGATGCCCCTCTTCGATCACCAAACTGTCTGGTAATAACCAAACGAGAAATTTCACACTACACTAAAGTTTATAACTCTAATGTATCCTAAACTTGTTCAATGAAATATGCTAAAATTTACATTAAGTCTAATCGCAACAGCTACATTCAGGGGTGGAGCTAGAGCTTCGACACCGGGTTCGGCCGAACCCGGTAACTTTAGTCCAAATCATATATTTGCCTTAAGAAATTCATTGAATATATACAAATTCTTATTTTAAAACCCACTAACATAAAAAGGTTAAAATCCCGAACTCAGTAACTTCAAATCCCGGCTCCGCCTCTGGCTGTATTAGCATAAGGTAGCCACAGAACTTAAAAAGGTAGGCCTCGCATGCATAAAAGGAAGGCCTCGCATGCATGCCCACATCAATCTTGTAGTGAATGCCCAATTGGGAAATAGTAAACATAAGGACATGAGATTCTAACTCCTTTTTCCAATTGCGACGTCTTGACCGCATCCAAGGGCGCATGGGCGGATCTAGAGGCTTGATCACGGGTTCCGTAGTTTTTGCCTAAACCCTGTATATATACTAAGAATCCACTAAATATCTATAAATATTTGATTGTGGGCCCAATTATTATGTAGGTAGTATTAACTTGAAGTCGACGCAGAACGCATAAACTTCAAAATTCGAAACCGCCTATGCAAAATGTAGCCTAGTTGTCAATTAAGTGGGAGGAGACTGGTACTGGGCTGGTGGGAGTTAGCAAATACCCAGTGAAATAGTCCAGGTGCCCACCCGGCATCCAACAAGAATTGTGATCTCTTAACAATTGAACTGTTCCTCGGAAACCCCCATTATCTTTGTTCACAATAGTCAATTTGGGTGGAAGTCAAATTGTATAAATTGAGGGCAATAATAAACTTAAGTAACAGCAACATAGACAACCAAAATTCAGTATACAAGCTATGGACAAAACTAACAAAAACGTTGAAGGAGAAACTTTAGACAAGAATACGATTGAATTAAGAAAAGAAGAAAAACGAATTGCAGAAACCATAAAACAAATGATAAGAGAATCACCTGAAAGTGAAGGAATAATCTCAGATTTCAGCAAACGAATCGCTTAAAGCAAGAAAAGAGTAATTGCTTTTCACTTGCCAGAGAGAAAGAAGTGTACAGAAAGATAAATTATTGCTTTTGAAGTTTCCAATTGCTTTTACTTTGTGGGACAGAAAAGGGTGAGCTGCTTAAATTGTGAGGAAGAAAGTAGTGCAGTAGAATAGGAGGCGCGTCGCTTTTGTTCTATTCTACTGTTTTCAGGAGGCGCGTCGGTTGAGAGTGACTATCTTTGACTATATTGTCTTTACTCTTTTTAGGGTCGAGAATTTTTTTATATTTATTTTGAATAGTTGTATGATTTATGTGATGAGAATGCAGATTTTGCGGGCCCGACGGGAGTGCCACGTGGAATGAAAGAACTCAGACAGTTCAGAGTCCAGAGGGTTGGAATACCGACCTAACTGTCATTGTCCCACTTTGATTGGTGTATACAACTTTTAACCAAAGGAAATTCTTTTGGAATTTTGTTCACATTTGTGTATACAATACAACTCACTGTTCTAATTTTTGTGGTGGTAATAGATTGAAAGTTTAAGAATCTTTTAAAATTAATTATGATTTAATATAAATTATTAATTATTTATGTGATTATAAATCATCAAATTAAAGACATTAAGATTTTAAAATTGAGTTACTTTTTAAATAAAAATGTATATTTTTTTCTAAATATAATTAAAAAAAGGTATGACACATCAATTGAAACGGAGAAAATACGATTTATTCCACTAGTGATATATTTGCTTCAGGCTTATAATTTGCACAATTTCAAATGTTGCTTCCTAACGTACTCAACATTTATTTAGTAATGTATAATTTGCATAAGATGTAAGTTATGTATTACAATAGTTTTTATACGATCGCAATATTCTTGCTGAGATTTGCGGCATCATCACCTAAGCGTACATGCTGCAAGGAATACCAATGAAAGTCTTGGCTCACAAATGATCGGGACGGCTCAACGAATTTTGTGGCCTAAAATCAAAACATACAAAAGATACAAAGTAAATTTATAGGACTTTGGCCTAGTGTTAATTGTATAACGTGTGATGTGTAAATTAGGCACACATCACAGTTTATAATTGTGTCGTAACTGAAAATATGACATTAATTAGGTGGAAGAAGGCAAAGGGGACACAAAGATAATCTGCCGACTTTTGAACCTTGTGCCTCGTTGCATTCGGGGATTTCTCTTAAAAAGATGAACAAAAAAATTACTTTCTAATGGATGGATCAATAAATTATGGTGAAAAGAAATAGACAATTTAGAGAAACTGAGTTAAAATTAGATAGTGAAATTATTAGAAACATTAAAAAACATGAGTTTACATAGTGGAGAAAAAAAATTGATTTGGTAACGTTCATATTTTACTAAATGAGAGGATATGTATTATTCAATTTATAACCTTAATCAAAAAAATTAAAATCTTTTATTAATAACATGACATAAAATATATGTGACACGTAGATTCGGACCCTTAATATTTTGGGAAGGCAATGACTTCATTTGCCTTACCCTCAGGCCGACCCTAATAAATGACTTATAATCAAAGAAAAACTAATTGCTAGTTCGAATTATATCCTATCCATCCATTGGTGAGGGCCCAAATAGGGTCATGACTTGGTGATAAAATTTGACAAATTTCAAATATTTTTATTGTTAGATTATGCTATTATTATGTCGACGATAAGACGCGAATAATGCATGTAACTATCCATCCTCAAATGCGAAGGTCGTCGTAGGAATAATCCACGTTGAAATCTAAGGGTGGCCTGCCATTGATGGTTCATTTTCTTAGGTCGTAGTGTCTACTGTGTTCGTCAGTATTTCATTTTAAAAGAGGGAAATTATATAACTTGTCTTTCTAAGTGTGTATACTGTTAAAATCGTAAATCTTTTATAGACTCAAGGGTACCTCACGGGCCCGAATTCAGGTGAGGTCGAGATTTGAGACCAGTGGATCAGAATCAAGCTCGAAGACAAAGTATCGTGCCCGGAGATATGAGTACGAGGAACACCAGGTTTAAGTATGCCCGACTCCGAAATAGTAACGTTATAGATTTATACCAGAGCGAGCTGGATTCCTACCACGTCCTCAAAGTCATGACACAAATCCCGGAATATGATAGAACGATTTCATACAAGGCGGTTAGACAGTTGTACCAAGAATATTCCCTATTGTAAATAGAAATATTCCTTATTTAAGGCTCCCTTGTTATATAAAGGGGATGTCAATCATTCGTAAGATCGTCTTATCATTGATAAAAGAATATACTCTCTACCTTTTTGCCTATTGTTCATCCGCATTGTCCTTTAGTTGTATTGTTGAACTTTACTTTTCTTACTTTATTGCTCTTAGCCTATCTCGAGGCTACCGTCTCGAGGTCACCGCTGTCAAGTAATATTGGTTTGAGTCACTTGTCTTTTTTCATTCTTACTTCATATTTCTTGATTTCTAATTGGTATTGAACTAAATCACATATTTTTTAAATCACAAATCAAATTTAATTGTTACTCGTATTTTCGAGGTAAGCAGTTTGGCGCCCACCGTGAGGCTAAAGATACTAGTGATTATTTCTCTACTGATTCTCGTTACACTCATTATCTTTACATTTTTCTTGTCAAGATTTTTTTATTCTGCTTGAATAAATCTATCACACAAAACGCACATGTTCATGACAATGGGGGCCTTGGAGAAAACAACAGTATAGGGGTATAGGGGTCGGTGTACCACCCATAAACCTGAGGGAGTGTCAAATATGGAGCCAGTTGATATCAGTTCGCATAACATGGTTCTGGCACAGACCTCGTAGGGAATGCACTCATCGAAGCCCGACCAGAGGACCAAGGAACACCAGGAGTAGGAGATGGGGGAATCAGTCTCCAAGTAATATTCGCATTGTTGCAGGCTCAGCAATTCGCCATCGCTCAACTCCAAAGTCAGAATAAAACCCTGAGTATAGCTGAACATGAAAACAATCGACGTGCTGAGCCAACACCAGAAAGGTCTAATGAAAATGGTTGGGGGAATGACCCCACGATTGTGAAAATGCTCGAAGAGCTCACCAAGAGGATCGAGTCTGGAGAAAAGAAAATTGAAGCAATGATAAGAAGGTGGAGACTTATAAGTCCCATGTATACCAGATACTGGGGCACCTCCAGTTTTGAAAGGTTTAGATTCCAAAATATTCATACAAAAACCATTCCCCCAGAGCGCGGCCCCAATGCCCATCCCTAAGAAATTTTGCATGCCTAATATACCCAAGTATAATGGAACAACCGACTCTAACGAGCATATTACTTCGTACACTTGAGGAATCAAAGAAAATGATTTGAATGACGATGAGATCGAGTCAGTCTTGTTGAAAAAAATTGGAGAAACATTATCGAAAGGAGCTATGATTTGGTATCACAACTTAGCTCCAAACTCTATCGACTCATTTTCTATGTTCGCCGATGCCTTTGTGAAATCACACACAGGAGCCATAAAGGTGGCCACAAGAAAATCAGATGTCATCAAAATAAAAAAGTAAAAATGAGATGCTAAGCGAGTTCGTGTCCAGGTTTAAAATGGAAAGAATGGAATTTCCGCCAATCTCCAATGACTGGACAGTACAGGCCTTTATGCAGTATTTGAATGAAAGTAGCTCGATTGTTTCTCGATAGTTAAAGCAAAACTTGATCGAATATAAAGCTATGACATGGTCGGATGTGCACAATCGTTACCAGTCAAAAATCAAGGTCGAACACGACCAGTTGGGAGCCCCCTCGGGTTCAGTTCATCCTTACAGATTTGCAGCCAAGCCCCCAAAAGACATAGATAGGGGATCAAGATTCAGCAAAGAATAGTTTCATCCATATGACGATCGAAGAAATAGTGCTTGGAGCAGTAACACCCCTCGAAGCGATCGGAGAAATGATCGAGGCTAAAGTTCTCGGGGACTCGTGAGCAAGAGCGGGTTCGACAAGCACTCCGACCCCACTGAGGATCCTCTATTACCAGAGTACAACTTCAGTATAGATGCATCAGGGATTGTTTCAGCTATTGGGAGAATTAAAGACATCAAGTTCCCTAGGCCAATACAGACCGATCCTTCTCAAAGAAACTCAAACTTGATGTGCAAGTATCATGGCACACATGGTCATCAAATGGAAGATTGCAAGTAATTGAGGGAAGAAGTGGCTCGGTTATTCAACGAAGGCCTCATGTGAGAACTCCTAAGTGATCGGGCTAAAAATACTTCAGGGAGAGAGATGCAAGGAAAATTGAACAAAAAGAACCACAACATGTAATCCACATGATCATTAGCGGAGCCGACGACCTGTGTTCTAGCGGACCAAAGTATCAATCACCAAAGAAAATGAACTCGGAGCTATGTGCTCGAGGACGTCTTATCTCTCTGCAACAAAGAAGCATAAGGCATATCTCAGCCTCACAACGATGCACAGGTAATATCTATTCTTTTGAATAAAATTTAAGTTAAACATGTTTTTAGTAGATCCAGGTAGCTCAGCAAACATAATCGAATCAAGGGTCGTGGAACAACCTAGCCTACAAGATCATATTGTACCAGCGTCCCGGGTCTTAAATGACTTCAACATGGCAAGCAAAACGACAAAGGGAGAAATTATCTTGCTAGTAATTGTAGCCGGGACCACACAAAATACAAAGTTCCATGTCATCTAAGGTGATATGAGGTATAACACACTCCTCGGGAGACCATGGATAACTCTTCACTAGATAATGAAGTTCCCAACAAAGGGAGGAGTAAAAATAGTCTGTGGGGAGCAATATGCAGCAAAGGAGATATTTTCAATCGAGGAAGTGGTACCGACTCCTGAAGCCTTCGATCTAGGAGAAGTCGAAGACTAAAGATAAGCGGGCTGCAAAATAGCAATTACCGCCTATAGCCTCAATGGAGTCAGAGCAGCAGGTAATCTAAGACGAAGATAATGATTTCCTTATTCCACGAACCTTCATTGTTCCTGAAGAATCTGATACAACCAAATCAATTATCGAGGAGCTGGAGGAGGTCATTTTGATCAAGTATGCCCGAGAGAAAGGTATACCTGGGAACGGAATTAACCCCTAAACTCAAGAAAAGACTCATTCAATTATTGATAATATAGATTGCTTTGCTTGGTCCTACATATATATTACAGGGATTCCACCATAAATCATCACACATTGCTTAAGAACCGATCTAAGGTTCAAACCGTGAAGCAAAAAAAGAGGCCTCAGTCCGAGCTAAAACATGCCTTCATAAAAGACGATGTAACCAAACTTCTTTAAAAAGGGTCTTTTCTGGAGGTAAAGTACCTCGAGTGGCTAGCCAATGTAGTTGTAGTCCCCAAAAAAGGAAATAAACTTAGAATGTGCGTAGATTATAAGGACTTGAACAAGGCATGTCCAAAAGACTCTTTTCTCTTGCCAAGCATCGATCGAATGATCGATGCTACAGCTAGCGACAAGACCCTAACCTTTCTCGATGCCTACAACGGGTACAATCAGATTTGGATAAACCCGGAGAACCAGGAAAAGACTTTGTTTATTACGAAGTTTGGAGCTTATTGTTACAATGTAATGCCCTTCAGGCTAAAACACGCAAGAGCTACGTATCAAAGCCTAGTTAACAAAATGTTCAAAGGACAAATAGGTAAAGCAATGAAAGTTTACAATGAAGATATATTGGTTAAGTCCCTGCGCGTAGAGGACCATTTAGTTCATTTGTAGGAAATATTTGCAATCTTGAGAAAGTACAACATGAAGCTTAACCTGGAGAAATATGCCTTCGGATTTTGCTCGGGTAAGTTCCTTGGCTTCATGGTGTCAAATCAGGGTATCGAAACCAACCCCGATAAGATCTAGGCTATCAAAGATATTACGATCGTGGATTGTGTGAAGGTCGTGTAGAGACTAACATGGCGAATAAATGCCTTGGGTTGATTCATTTTGAGGTCATCAGATCAGAATCATTATTTCTTCTCCTTGCGCAGAAAGAAAAAAGGACTTCGCATGGACTCCGGAATGTCAGTAAGCCTTACCAGAATTAAAGTGATATATGTCGAGCCCGCCTTTTCTTCATACCCTGAAAGTAGATGAAAAACTTTACCTGTACTTGGCAGTGCCCGAGATAGCGGTAAGTGTGTTACTAGTTTGAGAAGAACAAGGTACGCAATTTCTTATTTATTACATAAGTCGAACTCTAGGAGATGATAAAACTAGGTACCCTTACTTAGAAAAATTAGCACCTGCATTGATAGGCGCATCTCAAAAGTTAATACCATATTTTCAATGTCATCCTATATGTTTATTGACCACTTACCCCCTTCGAAATATTTTGCATAAGCCCGAACTATCGGGCCGATTGGCCAAATAGGCTGTCGAGCTTAGTAGGTACAATATCGAATATCAACCCCTAATGGCTATCAAACCTAAAATTCTAGCTGACTTCGTGGCTGATTTTATGCCGACACTCGTACCCGAAGTGGAGAAAGAACTCATGTTAAGTGCGGGTACAATATCGGGGGTATGGACCCTCTTCATGGACGGTGCCTCAAATGTGAAGGGGTTGGGGCTCCACATCATCTTGAAGCCACCGACATGTGACACTATTAGGAAATACCTCAAGATTCCATGATTAACTAACAATGAGGCTGAGTATGAGGCCATGATTGCAGGACTTGACAAGCTAAAAGCTTGAGAGCAGAAATCACTGAAGCCAAGTGTGATTCTCCATTGGCCATAAACAAAAACTTTGAGTTTTGGGAAGACATAATGCAATGGTACTTGGATAAACTATAGGTAACTCTGAACCACTTCAAGGAGTGGAGTTTGAACCATGTGCCTCGAGAGAAAAATAGCGAGGCTGACACACTTGCTAATCTGGGATCGGTCGAAGAAGGTGACATCGTCCTGAGGTTGTTGTCCAATTATCAAGGTCTAAGATTGAAGAGGGTCATGCCGAGATAAATTTAATGAGCCCAACTTGGGACTGAAAGAATAAGTATATTGACTATTTAAAGAATGGAAAATTCCCATACCACGAAGAATTGAGGGACTTACGAGCCAAGACTGCTAGGTTTGCATTGGATGAAGATGGAACATTGTACAGGAGAGTGTTCGATGGGTCGTTGGTGGTATGTTTGGAGCCATAAGACACCGATTATGTCCTTAGACAAATCCACGAAGGAACTTGTGGGAATCACTCCGGCACCGATTCTTTGGTTCGCAAAGTTATCAGAGCAGGTTACTACTAGGATGGCATGGAAAAAGATACTAAGGAATTTGTTAGAAAATGTGATAAGTGTCAATGATTTGAACAGGAGATCTATCAGCATGGAGAATAACTTCATTCGGTCATATCCCCGTGGCCTTCCATGAAATAGGGAATGGATATAGTCGACCCTCTATCAATGGCCCTAGTTAAAGCTAAATTTATTCGATTTATGACTGATTATTTTTTCAAGTGAGTGGAAGCACATGCCTTCAGAAAGGTCAAAGAAGAAGTAATTGACTTCATTTGGGACCATATCATATGCTAGTTCGGGATACCTGTCGAGATTGTATGCGATAATAGAAAATAATTTATTGGAAGTAAGGTGACGGAGTTCCTCGAGGCACACAATATAAAGAGGATCTTACCGACACCATATCATCCAACTGGAAATGGACAGACCGAATCAACAAATAAAACTATCATTCAAAACTTGAAGAAAAGATTGGACGATGCGAAAGGGAAATGGAGAGAAGTTTTACCCGAAGTCCTTTGGGAATATTTGATGACATCAAAGTCTAGCAAGGGGGACACCCATTCTGTCTAGTGTATGGCTTTGAGGCCCTCATCCTCGTTGAGGTTGGAGAACCTAACGCTAGGTTTCGACATGCATCAGAGGAGTCAAATCACGAGGCCATGAATGTTAGCCTCAAGTTATTAGATGAAAAGTGAGAAATAGCACTAGTTAGGATGGTCGCGTAAAAGCAAAGAATCAAAATATATTACAATAGAAAGACCAACCTTCGACACTTCAGAATCAGGGACTTGGTTCTACGAAAGGTCACCCTCAACACTCGAGATCCTAATGAATGGAAACTGGGCCCAAATTGGGAAGGATCGTACAGAGTCCTCAGAGTTATCGGTAAAGGATCTTACCAATTTAGCACAATGGGGGGGGGTGAACAACTGCCAAACAATTGGAACATATCACTACTCAAACAATACTACTGCTAAGGTATGACTTTATACTTTTTGTACATTTGAGTTTAAATCAACTTATTACAAATTCCCAATTGAAGCTATCGAAGTCACGCGATCTCAAAGATACCTTGTTTACACGAAGGCCTTAGGTTTTAAAGCATGTGTCACACTTTTTTCCCTTGGATAGAATTTTATCCTAAATGAGTTTTACCGGCAAGATTTTTAACGAGGCAACAATTATGTGCTACCTAAGGAGAACTCAAAAGTATCCAAGGCTTCTCTTCAATCAACCTCGGATACTTGGGGTATCACCCTCGGAGGTTATATTTTCAAGAAAAGTACTTCACGCCTAAGGAGGTCTCGATAGGAAAAATTTGTAATGGGCCAAACAGTCAAGATCAACCGAGTCCATATAAAATACTTGAGTACTGATGACAAAGCATGTACGCATGTATCAATTATTTGAAGAAGAACTCTACTAATATCAAAAATACTTTGTGTCTCAAAGACGTCTACTAGTATATGAGTGCTACATTTATAATCTTATGGAAAACGGCTTAAGAGCTTAAGCATAAAAGCGCCCCCGAGTACTCGGGGGATGCCATCGATAGTCAATACATCAGAGTCATCGAAAACTCAGACTCATAAGACCTCAAAGAAATACCCTCTCGAAAAAAAGTCCAAGGCTAATATACTCGGGGGACTAACTTTGTGAACAAGTTCGAAAAGTTCTCAGGAAACAAGTCCAAGTGACATACTCGTAGGCTGCGACTGTATTAATGACTAAGGCCATATTAATGACTATGGCAAAATGAAGGCTACGACCAAAGAAATGCGGCTCAGAGACTTCCGACTTCCGCCTTAAATTAAAGTCCTTAAAACACTTAATAAAACTGGTTAAATCAGGATACACTCAGAAAAAAGCAAAATATATTGGGCTTTGATAAATTCAGCCCTCGGATAATTTAAAGGCTTAGATAAAATTAGACCTTCATAAAACCTCAAGAGGTGTTCGGTTATCAGTACACAAAGAAGGCCCCAATACGATGAACCTTCAAAGAACCTAATGGGCACAAAAACACATGCTAAGGCATAACTAAATTTTCACTAAATCTTTTAGCCAAAATGAGGGAAAAATTATATAACCAATCTAGAGACCAAATTGGCCCACTATAAAGAGCCTAAGGGTCAACTTAAAGAGCCCAAGGGCCAACTTAGAAAGGCTTAAAGGTAAAAAACTTATAGTTCGAGACTCCGTTCTTACTTGACTCGAAGTCAAGAGTCGCGATATCCCAATCTCACTTCAGGAAGATTTAAACATAGCTTGAGGATAATTATATTTATCGATAAAAACCTAAGGTCTTATTATGTTCTAACTCCGTATCAATACTCGGACTGATTGTTTGAATAACCAAAATCATTCATAAATGAAAACAAAATTCAACACGAGTTGAGGATAGAGCCAAAAAGTACTTTATAAGGCCCTTGCACAGAAAAGAAAAGGAGAACCTAATCTACTTCGGGGTCATATCCCCGGGAAGGCCATCCTCAGTAGCTGCACCTTCGACAGCTCTATCTTCGGGAGCTGCACCTTCGACAGCTCTATCTTCGGGAGCCTCTTCTCCTTCTGCAACATCTTCTTCACCTTCCCCGTCCCTGGACCCACTCGCTACATCCTTATCATCGGAAGAAGCAAGAAACCTGGCATCGATTTCCCGCATCTTTGCCTTGGCTATATCCTTGGCAAGGTTGAACCCTTGGGCACAGATTTCTTCGAGAGACTCCCTCTAGGCCTGGCACTTGGCCAAATCATTGCTCCATTTTTCCTTATCAGAAGCCTCCCTCAACTCAGCTTGAACGGCCGCAACATCCCTTAAGTATACGACAATGGATTTATCAGCCGTAGCCTTTGTCTTCTCAGCTTTGGCCTTAGCCAACACAGTTTCGGCCCGGGCTCTATAAGCTCCGCCTCTAACTCCTCAACATTCTTGCCTGAACCAGATCCTTCGCTTTAATATCTCGGAGTTGAGTTTCAGCCTAAGCCAATCGGGCTGTAACATCTTCCTTATCAGCAACAAGTTGATCCATATATTTCTTCCACCTATGACAATCAGATTTAACTTGATGGACCTCGCTCCAGAGCTGCACAATCATCGCCAACGTTTGCTGCAGCTGAGACATCGAAGTTTTAGCCTCCGAAGTAGGGACAAGAAGGTCGTACCCTGTTAATATTACAATTAGCTGCTCATCTAGCTCGGCCTTGTTTTTCTGGGTTTTGGCCAACTCAGACCGAAGATCCTTAAGCTTCTCCTCATTTTGGCTACAGAAGAGCCTCGGGGCCTTCTCTTAGCCCGAAACTTTCTTGAGCTCGGACTCACATTGGCTCAGCTCAGCTCTGAACTTTAAAATGGCCTATACATGAAATGAAGGTGTATCGGTCAAATGAAAAGAAAGAAAAAGAAAAATACAAATATGAAAAGCAACTATTTTACCCGATAGAAAAATACCAGGTTCGAGTATGCCCGACTTCAAAATAGTAAAGTTATGGATTTATACCAGAGCGAGCTGGATTCCTGCCACGTCTCCAAAGTCATGGAGCAAATCCCGAAATAGGATTGTACGATTCCGTACTAGACGGTTAGACAGGTGTACCAAGAATATTTCCTACTATAAATAGAAATATTCCTTATTTAGGTGTCCCATATTATATAAAGGGGGCCTCAATCATTTGTAAGATCATCTTAGCACCCAGAGTTCTTACTTTACTTTTCTTACTTTATTGCTCTTAGTCCATCTCGAGGTCACCGTCTCGAAGTCACCATTGTCAAGTAATGTTGGTTTGATTCACTTGTCCTTTTTCAGTTTTACTTCATATTTCTTGACTACTAATTGGTATTGAACTAAATCGCATATCTTTAAAACTACAAATTAAATTTAATTGTTAATCGTATTTCGAGGTAAACACTAAGTTATCCAAAATAAATGATCATTTACACAGTTATTTTTGTTCAAACAATATATTTGTATTAAAATTTATTAAACATATATAAATATTAAATTTCAAAAACACAATTATTAGTATTTGAAATCATCTTTCTAAAATTTCAAAATCAGGCTTTACCTCTACATATCAGTTTAGCGTCTCTGTACATACATGGGATTCCTTTACATGCCATGGGAACCCTATCACCGTTCATTACATATTTGTGTACTTCCTTCGTCCTATGCTTGACTGTGGAAGGAATTTCAAAGTTTTTTTCTTTTTTGAAAAAAACAATTGTGATTTCAAACTTGTCATGACATATAAGTGTTACAATCATGTCATTAGTGTAAAATAAAAAAAATTAAATTAAATTAATTTTAATATAAAAATATAATATTTATTTTGGGATTAGGCGAAAAAGGCATATGTCGTAAAATAAATGGAATCGAACAGAGTCTAAACATTGTTTTTATTTTTATTCTTTGATATCAAGGGCATGTTTGTATCCTATTGTAATAAATGAATAGTGAGAAAAAGAATTTGTTACTACTCAATAATTATAGTGTCATGTTATGTTTATCGTGTCAACCACGTGTTTGCTCCAAGTAACTTATGACTAAAGCATAGTCAATTGATCGATTGAATGATTGTTATTAGCTGTAATATATATATATATATATATATATATATATATATATATATATATATATATATATATATATATATACAATTTTTATTTGAAGAAGATCTTGATATATTATGAAAGATTTATTTACATCTATTACTATTTATTTTGTGAAATTGGAACTAAACCTCAAGTGTGTAAACTTAATGGTATTGAATTTCTACGAAACAACAGACATGATTTTAAATATATAGATCTAAACTTCCATCTCTGAAGCGTAATAAGATTAATTACTATAATAGCTACGAGGTGTTCTAACTAATTATAAAAAAAAAGCTTTTACTAAAACAGATTTACATATTCATATCTACTTCTAATTCACAAATCTTAGAAAATCAGGTTGTAGAAACTCAAACCAATTATTTATGTTCATTTTATTGTCGTGCATCAAATTACAATTATAGCCAGTTATAGCTTTGTAATTACTTTTTTCTTCTTCTTTTGTTAGCTTAAAATTTATATGGACGGTGTGAAATGCATTTGACAGATTTGACAGATTTCTCAATTACATATGTTTAATCATTACCGTATAAAACTTAAAGGATGAAATTCATAAATAGCCTATTTTATCATTGCTTATTGAAAATAAGTCCCTATCTCAACAGTTTTTGTAACTTCAAATTTCAGTACTTTGTCCTGTAGCTCAATTTGTGTAACCTAAAATATGAGATTTTCTGTAACTCGTTACTTGAGTTTTGTCAACGATTTTTGAAAATATGAAGTGGGTTTTCTTATCTACGTAATGAACATGAAAAAGCATGAGATGTTGACTATTGAGCAGAAAAGAAAATCATAATCATTCTCACTGATGCACAAGGCCACTATGAGTGCTTTTCCTAATCGGAATTTTCGTCCTTGTTGTTTGATTTGATTTTATGTCCCTGCGTTAACAATTTTGTCAACTTGTGTTTGATCAATTAATTAATGCAAGAAGTGGTATCCACTCGAAAGAAAATGACGGGACACTACTAAAAAACTCTAAAAAAGGAGTCCCAAACTGGAATGATGCCTTTTTTGGCGCAAAATATGTTTATACAGTTAAAAAAAAAAGTTATATTTCTATATAAAATACAATATAATTCTGTGTTATTAAGAAAATAATTTTTTTTTTAATAAAAAAACGCATTATAATGCTGTGTTTAAGGAAAATATAATATTATATTGCATTTTCCTATAAAATTTGGGCCCATCATAATATCAGTTCTGTCGGACTACATAGAATATTTATTTTTTAGTGTAAAACGTATTATGATACTACGTATTACACTAAAATGTATTATTATACTGCGTTTTACACTAATTTTTGGCCCTACCAATAAGTGTTCTGTGGATAACTGACATAACAATAATTCAAATACATAAAACGTGGTATTATACTGCATTTTACATAAAAAAAATTCTACACCTCAAGCTCGGGTTTGCCTTATTTAAAGGCGTTTGAATTTTATGAAAGTCCATTCAAAACTTCTTTCAAACTTCCGTTCATACAACTTTCTTCTTCTTATCATCCATTTTTTATAATGTCTAAAGAGCCAAAAATAAGTGTTTCATTATATTTCCCGGGGGGGGGGAGGGGGAGGGGTGAGGTTATGCTGGAGAATAACTCTGTGAGGTATATCTCACATCCATAGTGTCATGTTAAATTGCCGCTTACAATGGAGTATGATAAATTGATATCGTTATTATGTAAAAAAATGAGTGTGAGAAAACGTTCTGTGTACCTTAAAGTAACCGGTAGATTTCATATTCAGTGACTCCACAGGGGTTTGTTTATTATTCTGAGTTTAACATAAAAAATAATGATACTCTAAGAGATTTTTTGTGAATTCCGGATGAATACAAGAAATTTATTGTAATAAAATTATTGGAAATGTACATCAAGGTTGAAGACGTTCCTAATAATGAGGGCTTACATAGTAGGGATGACCCGAAGTCATCGGGTGGTTATTCTGGAGCAGTTTTTGCCGGACAGATTGCTGATGAAAGAGCTTGCCTTGATTTAAACTTGTCACCACAGGTGAATGAGCAGCAACAAAATAATTTTTTGACTTTATATAATCTACAAGAAGACTGGTAAACTTTAATTTTTCTACGCTTTAGCGATATTTATTTTATGTTTTAATTGAATTTGTATTAATACTCATATTTTTCATAGGGGGTACCTTCCGAATATGAATTTTACAAGTTATGACCACGCCTCTAGTTGGAATATGCATAGTTCTGGCGTATTGGACCACGGTGGTCCATCCGGGAGTCATCACCAACAAGAAAAATTCATCATGAAACGTCAAGACAGTACGACTTGTAAGTAAAGTGATATAGCTATATGTAAAGTATTTATCTAGTTGGGTAGCTTATCATATTGTTCTTTTTGTGTTGTGAAAACAAGCATCTTGATGCTCCTGACCTCACACAGTTGCCCATAGACGACGTATTGACTCGTGATTTGGCAGATGCGCAGAGTCAGGAAAATGATATCTATTATGACAATAATGCAGATGAGTCTGGAGATGACACACCCTTCCCTGATAAGGGGGATGATGAGGAGAAAGTGAATGTTGAACCTGAGCTGGCGAGGGAGCATGCTCCTCCACCTCCTGCTAGACCAAGAGCGTATGAGTCCCACATGCCATTCATGAGCGGAATATTCCCTTCCTTGATAATTTACCAAGTATGTCGGACACGGATGCCCTCACATGGGATGATGATAAAATTCGGTCAGCGATGTGGGATGAATCTAGACCAGCGATGCTGACAAAGGCTATGTATTTCCCCAATAAAGCACGCCTAATAAGGGTTGTAAAATCAACAACGTAAAAAGGTGTCGTGAGATGACGGTAAGCGAGTCAACTACGGAGGTATACAAGGTTGTATGCCATAGATACTTTATGGGTTGTCACTGGATGCCAGCAAGGATAAATTAAGGTTGTGGAAAGTGGGTAAATTTATTAGCACCCACAGATGCGAAATGGACACATTCAATGAGAATCACTTCAACCTGGATGTAGACTTAATTTCTCTTATCTTGATCCCATATTTGGAAGTGTCCATTAGGTTCAAGATTAAAGAGTATATTATAGCTGTCCACCAAGAGTATGGTTGTACTATAACCAAAAGAAAGGCATATCTCGGTCGCAAACGTGCCTTTGAACTTATTTATGGTGACTGGGATAAGTCTTTTTCATCTCCGTCAAGGTACATGGCCGCACTGCAATACTTTAACCCCAAGACTGTTGTTAAATGGAGGCGTGAGCTGAGTCCGGACTGACCCGAATATATTTTTAACTATGTGTTCTGGTCATTTAAACCAGGAATTGATGGTTTTGTGCATTGTCGTCCTGTAATTTCCATAGGAGATACTCATGTCTATGGAAAGTATGATATTAAGCTTTTGATTGCAGTTGTAGTAGATGCCAACGAACAAATATTTTCACTAGCTTTTGCCATTTGTGCCAATGAATTTGAAGAGACGTGGATGATTTTTTTGAACCACTTGAAGCAGCACGTTGTTAAATAGCATTCAGGTATTTATCTAATATCTGATCGACATGGTGGTATTTTATGTTCTGTGCGACACTTGCCTGAATGACAGGAACCCTATGCATACCACCGTTACTGTGTAAGGCACCTGATGCCAATTTCCAGAAGAAATATCCTGACAAGGACTTGCATAACTTAATGTGGATGGCTGCAACAGAGCACCAACAATGCAAATTCATGAGGCGCATAGAAGCGATCCGACAGATTGATCCACGAGCATATACTTGGCTGATGGAACATGAGCTTCACATGTGGACATTGCATGTTGATGGGGACAGACAATAGGGAGCCCTGACTACAAATGTGTCAGAGTCATTCAACGACTTGTTGAAGTCTGCCCATGGATTGGCCATCACTACCATAGTCCACGTGACATTCAAACAGAGTGCGGAGAGGTTAGGTGAAAGGCATGGAGCTGCATCGACATTGATGGACATGAGTGCTCAATTTATGCCAATACCTATGAGAAGATTTGAAAGGTACAAGAGGTGACCACATTGGCATTCATTTTTACAGTACGATCAAGTTCGGGGTATTTTTGAAGTTAAGTCCGCTATCCGCGGACACCATGGGAATAATCTACAGACGGTGAATGAAGCCAGAAGATTGTGTTCATGTGAGAAACAGACCATCTACCACGTGCCCTGTGCACATGCCTTGAAGTGCTTTCAACAAATTGGTTTAGGAGAAACCAACTATATTGATAGGCAATATAGTGTTGTTGCATACGTAGACACGTATAGTGGGCAGTTGCAGCAATTAGGTGCTGAGCATTATTAGTCGCCGGAACCTTTTAAGATGGTGTGTAACAAGGACTATTTGCGCAAGCTGCAAGTGCGAAAGAGAACATTTCTACGAAACCGAATAGATGTTGGTGACACCGTTTGTAAGGACCCGATCGATCATTTTGAGCCCTAGCACGTTGTTTAGCAGTTTGAGGCCATGAGCAGCTTCATTTCATGTATTGTGACGTGTTCGCATGGTCGGAATTGAAATTTAGAAATATCGGAGTTAAATTTAAATGGAAATTCTCATTTCATAAGCCTTAAGTTGGAGAAAATGGCTACGATTGGAATTTTGAGTAAACGATCTCGGAATAAGGATTTGAAGGTTCCAACAGGTTCGTATGATGATCGGACTTGGGCATATGCCTGGTTCGGGTTTTGGATAACCCGGGAGCGTTTTGGCGCCTATTGAGGAAGTTAGCATTTTAGAAGAAAGTTCATAAGTTTGGCTTGAAGAGAATTTCAGTGTTATCGATGTCCATTTGAGATTCTGAGACTGTGAATAGCTTTGTATGATGATTCTGGAGTTAGGGGCACGATCGGAAGTGAATTCGGGGGGTCTGTAAGTCATTTTGGAGCCATTTGGCTAAAGATAAAAATTTGAAGGTTTTTGAGAAGCTTGAACGGAGGTTGACTTTTTGATATCAAGGTCGGAATCCAATTTCGAAAGTTGGAGTAGGTCTGTAACATCAAATATGACTTATGTGCAAAATTTAAGGTCAATCGGACGTGATTTGATAGGTTTCGACATCGGATGTGGAAGTTACAAATTTCAAAGTTCATAAAGATGAATTTTGGCGCGATTCGTGATTTCGACGTTGCTTGATGTGATTTGAAGCCTCTACTAAGTCCATGATATGTTTCCACACTTGTTGGCACATTCGGACGGGGTCCCGAGGGGCTCGGGTGAGTTTTGGGATAGTTTCAGACCATTTGTAGGTCATTTATAACTACTGGTTTTTGGCTACAGCAGTGGTGCAATCGCGAGGAACTGATCGCGATTGCGGTGAGTAAAATGTGATAAACGGGCCAGTGAACCGCGATCGCGGAAAGCCTTTTGCGATCGTGTAGAGTAAATATTCTGTTGCACTAACTCGACTTCGGAGGCTTATATCTCACAATCTATAGGGAATTTTGAGATGATGTAAAAATAAAAGTTATATCCCTTTGTGTCTAGTTTGTAAAAGGTAAACCATTCTTGATTTGGATTTGTGTACAAAAAGTTATGGTTGTTACACTATAGGGTATCCGGGAAGATGATGAAGAAAGTTGTGTTACACATGAGATGATTTTGACAGATTATATCTAGAAATATATAAGGAACTGGGAAATGACCAACACATGAGCTGTAGATATTTGAGTCTAGTTTTCAGAATATTAAACCATTTTGTCATTTGGGGTTGTATAAAGAGTTATGACTATTCTAATAGAGGCTGTCCGAAAGGCTGAGAAATTGTTCTCCGCGATCGCGAAGCTCTTTCCGCGATCACGAAGAGTAAAATTTGGGCTGAATAAATTATTCTCCGCGATCGCGATGAGTAAATACCTAGGCAGAATGGTATTTTAGCGGGTTTAGCTCATTTTTCTTCATTTCTTCAAAGCATGGAAGATTTTTTGGAGAGCTTCAATAAGGATTTCGTTATCTATGTTAAGGTAAATTACTCCTACTCACTTCCAAGTTACAAGATTATATCATGAAATTAGACATGAAAATAGTAGGAAAATTGAAATTTTTGGAAGAAAACCTAGAAACTTGATAAATTGGATTTTATCACGAATTTGAGCATGGAATTAGGAGTAAATTATATATATGAGCTACTGAAGCTATGGGTAGAGTATATCTTTGAGAAATTTCGGAATCCGGCCACGTGGGACCGAGGGTATTTTGGTCAACTTTTTGTTCGGGGTTAAGAATTATTATAAATTGGGTTGTAAAGTTTAATTGAACATATATTCTTGGATTTGTATAATCATTGGCTAGTTTCGGAGCGTTTTACGTTGGTGCAAGTCTTCGGAAGAATGTAGAATGCCGGTTATGAGTCTTCGGAGTGAGGTGAGTCTCATTTCTAATCTTGTGAGGGAGAATTCACCCCATTGGTGAGTTAAATTGGTTATGTGCTCCTATTTGTGGGGGTTACGTATGCACGAGGTGACGAGAGTCCGTATATAGCTACTATTATGCTATTATCCGGGTAGTCTAGGACCCGAAAACATGTTATATTTAGATTAATTGTGAACCCATTGATGACTTGAATTGATTAAATCACATTAAGTTAATAACTAAATTTCTAAAATAGACTTAAACTTCGCTTTCTCAAATTATTAAAGAGAATTGGCCTTCCTTGGATAATTGCTCTATGTTGACTTCTTGACTTACTCTCTGTCTGTGTGTTTATTTTAGAAGAGGCCGAACGCCTCAGCAGATTAATAGATGCATCTATAGGCACGTCGTCGACCCTTGGCAAGTGCACATTTATTTCTGTTGGATCAGGTCATCACCTCGGTGTGATTTGCGCATGCTTGTATTGCTGCCTGGAACTTAATTAAGTTATTATTGCCTCTTTATGTCTTAAATATATTTGGATTATATTTAAAAAGGAATTCTATAAAATTCCATATAAAAGAAATTAATTATTTATTTGATTCTTTCTAGTTGGACAAAAATCATGTTTATAAAAATAAATCCACATATTAATACATATATTATGGATAAATTGTTATTGGACCATTAGAAAGTGTCAAAATTGACCATATCATCTCTACCCCTTCGGAATTAGGCGGGATACTCACTGAGTACACATTGATTACGTACTCATACACCGGTATAGATACTTCTAGCAGCCTACTAGGCATAGCAGCACGGATAATTCTGGGACTAGGTGAGCTGCAAATTTGTGAGGCGACCCGCAGCTAGTATAGTTCCTTTCTGCACTTTTATTATTTATTTCCTATCACATTTATTTCGGACAAATATTGTATTTTATTTTCCTTATCGATAGTTGCTCATGTACTTATGACATCATGTTTCTAGGACGGTTTTCGAAGGATTATACTAATACTTATTATTTAGATTTGAATTCAAGTATTGATCTTTTATTTATGAGAAATGGAAGGAAAAACCTTAGAATTTTCAAAAGTATTAAAAGATGATTTTATTGATAATTTAGTTTGCTTGCCTGACAGAGGTGTCTGGCGCCACCACAACCCTTAGTGAATTTTGGGTCATGACACCGTTTATGCGCGTAAATGTGGCATATTCTCGTAAACAGGGCATGACCGTCATAAAATGTCCTCTAGGTGGTGTGCGTGGCGGTGGTAATCCAGCCCCTGGTGTAAGTTCGTCGAATGTACCCAACTGTCAAGGATACCCCTAGTCTTTTGTTTTCGTATTATTTTTTATAATACGTGTCTGTACTTGTGTATGTTGTAATATCTATTAAATAAATATATGTTTCACAATCTTGTTACGTCTTATTTTTTAACATGACCTTTTCATATGGTTGTTCAAATATTAAACTCATTGGTATAAGTACAGAAGACCAAGATTGTGGAATAAAAAAATTACATATTAAAAAATAAATTTAATATGTAAAGTATAGTACGATATTACGTTTTATCAGTTGTCTTGTCGTTCTGAAAGTAGCTGAAACTACTGTAGAAAAAGCTATTTTGTTGCAGAAAAATTTAATATGTAAAGCATGGTATAATAGTACATTTTGTGAGTTGTCTTGTCGTTCTGAAAAAGTTGAAAACCATGTGAAAAGCTATTTTGTTTCTGAAAAAATTTAATATGTAAAGTGTGATATAATATTATATTTTATTGATTGTCTTGTCATTCTGAAAATAGCTGAAACTAGTGCAGAAAAAGCTATTTTGTTATAGAAAAATTTAATATGTAAAGCGTGGTATAATACTACATTTTGTGAGTTGTCTTGTCGTTCTGAAAAAGCTGAAAACTATGTGAAAAAGTTGTTTCATTTCAGAAAAACTTTAATATATAAAATATGGTACAATACTATGTTTTATCAGTTGTCTTGTCGTTATGAAAATAGCTGAAACGACTAGAAAAAAGTTATTTCGTTTCAGAAAAACATTAATATATAAAATCGTGATATAATACTACATTTTATGTGAAATCTTGCCGACAAATAAAGGGCGCATTCTAGTTATTTTCGGTGCTTAACAACAACCTATAGCTAATATTTCCATAAAATCAAAGTTTTTCTTTAAGAAATGTCTCAGCAACCCCTTTATGTCCAAAGGTGCTATTGCGAAAAAAAAATACAGTATGTACAATTGGTGGCAAGATGGTGGACGCCGCTACTGGGCGTGTATGAAAAAGTTTGATAGGCAACCCGACTAGCCTACATGTGATTTTTAGGTATGGACGGATGAACCATGTAAGAAGAAATACTACAAAGATAGAATTTATGATATTCATAACTTGTATACGAGGTTATGGGAAAGAGAGTACCGATCCAACTAAAAAATTGAGGAGTTGAAGGCGAAACTCAACGAGGCAGAAGAAGAAAAAAAAAAGCTGGAAGACCAACTCAAGTGGTTGGAGCAGAGATGGCTTGTACGTGTTGAGTGTAGTAGTGTATCTTTATGTTTCCCTTGTCAAGTGTTTCCATTAGTTGTACTGTTTGCTTTTGTTATGTGTATCTTTACATTTGCTATGTTTGTGTTTGTGTTTGTGTTTGTGCTGTCATATTAAAATAAAATTATTGTTCAATTTGTGTTACAATAAACATATTGTTAAAATAGAATTGTTGTCATTAGTTACATAATGTTGTATTTTCTTTATAGAATTGTTCAAATATTCAACTTATTGTTGTTACTAAAGAAGACCAATCTAAAAATTATAATAAATTACTATATGCAAAGCATGGTATAATACTATATTTGTGAGTTCTCTTGTCGTTCTCAAACAAGCTGAAACGACTGCAGAAAAAGCTATTTTATTGTAAAAAAATTTAATATATAAAGCGCGGTATAATACTATATTTTGTGAGTTGTCTTGTCGTTATGAAAAAGATGAAAACCATGTAAAAAAAAGGTTGTTCCGTTCCAGAAAATTATAATATGCAAAGCGTGGTATAATACTACGTTTTGTGAGTTATCTTGTCATTCTAAAAAAAGCTGAAACTACTGCAAAAAAATCTGTTTTACTGTAAAAAATTTAATACGTAAAGTGTGGTATAATACTACGTTTTGTGAGTTGTCTTGTCATTATGAAAATGATGAAAACCATGTGAAAAAGGTTTTTCGTTCCAGAAAAATATAATATGCAAAGCGTGGTATAATACTACGTTTGTGAGTTGTCTTGTCGTTCTCAAAAAAGCTAAAACTACTACAGAAAAAGCTGTTTTGTTGCAGAAAATTTTAATACGTAAAGCGTGGTATAATACTACACTTTGTGAGTTGTCTTATCGTTGTGAAAAAGCTAAAAATCATGTGAAAAAAGCTATTTATTTCAAAAAAATTAATATGTAAAATGTGGTATAATACTACATTTTGTGTGTATGTAAAGCGTGGTATAATACTATTCTTTATGTGAAATCTTGCCTATAAATAACGGTTGTATTCTAGTTATTTTCTGCGCTTAACAACAACAACAACAACAACAACAACAACAACCCAGTATAATCCCACAAGTGGGGTCTGGGGAGGTTAATATGTACGCAGGTCTTACCCCTACCCGGGGGGCAGAGAGGCTGTTTCCAGGAGACCCTCGGCTCAAGACATCAACAAAAGACGATAAATTAGTACTATCAATAGACTCATATTAAAATAACATAAAATAACAACATAACACAAAATAATAAAGTAGCAACAATATAAGAAATACGAAATAGATGAAATGTATACTAATATCCAATAACTAACTCCATGTACTGATCCGTAAACTCCTACGATTACCTCCTAACTAGCTAATATCACTCTAGTGCGTTGTGGAATTATTCACACCTTCCCCCTAACCTACAACTTTAATGTTCGACTTCCACAATCCCCTATCAAGGGCCATGTCCTCAGTAATCCTAAGGTGCGCTTAACAACAACATATAGTAAATATTTCCATAAAATCAAAGTTTCTCTTTAAGAAATGTCTCAACAACCCTTTATGTCCCAAGGTGCAACTGCGAAAACAAAAGCATGATGTACGATTGTTGGGAAGAAGCTGGATGCCGCTACTAGGCATGCATGAACAAGTTTTAGAGGCAACCCGACGTACCTACTTGTAATTTTGAGGTATGGAATGATGAACCATGTGAGCAGGAATACTACAAAGACAAGTTGTATCATCTTCAAAATGTGTGTATGAGGCAGTAGGACAGAGAGCCACAATCCAAGCAAGAAATTGCGGAGTTAAAGGCGAAACTCAAAGAGGTGGAAGAAGAGAAACAATATTGAAAGACCAACTCAAGTGGTTGGAGCAGCGAATAATAGGCGGTCATGACTAAACAATGGCATATACGTGTTGAGCGTAATAGTGTATTTTTATGTTTTCTTTGTCAAGTGTTTTCATTAGCTGTACTGTTTGTGTTGTGTTAAGTTTGCTATGCTTGTGTTTGTGTTGTACTATTAAAATAAAATTATTGTTCAACCGCAGTTAAAATAAAATTGTTGTTAAAATAGAATTGTTGCCATTATTTATATAATGTAGTATTTACACAAAGTGCAAACAAAAGTAAATCAATGAGTCTTGTAGCATGTGTGCTTAAGTGCTGCTGATGGCCTGAGTCCCATCCCCTATCGCCCGGGTACACTATCGGGATCATCATCATTAAGTCGCCTCTTTCTGTGAGGATGCACAACAACATCGACAATACTGCTAGCAGGATCAGTAAAAGAGGTCATCGGGCCGTCAGCAACCAACAAAATAAGTACTAAGCTTAGCATGTGAAAATGTACATTATTATTATATGTGTTAAGTCAAAAATATTTTCTCACCATGGTCTCGTCGGCCTCCTTAGTATATGCATCCGTGGTGTCCTCACCAGCGCAACACACCACGGATGGTGTGGGCACCTACGCGTTCGCGTAGAAGAAATCCGGCAGCTGGGGGAATTGAACTTCGCGGACGCAAGACTTGACGTCGCGTTCGCGATAAATTAACTAAGTGGGGCATCGCGTTCGCGTGAGACCCATCGCGAACGCGTAGAGCAAATATGTCTGACAGTAAATTAAAAACCAGAACAGACCAGTCGCGGGTTTATACACTATAAACATGAATTTTGAACCCTAGAGAGAAGAACTCATGGGAAAACGCTGGGATTTCATCGGGTAATCATCGGAGGTAAGTTTGTTGACTCAAAAACATAATTTTATGGTAGAATTAACATCAATCTTCGTGAAATTGGGTAGAAACTGTGAAGAATTATGGCCTAGGTATTGAAAATGAATTTTTGAGTTTTGAAAGGCCATTCGAACTCCGATTTTGATAAATTTTATATGCACGGACTCGTGGAGAGACGAGGATCGCGTTGGTACACGTTTCGGAATTTTTCGGGCAGCGGTCCCGGGGTCGGGTTTTACCAACTTAGCGTATTTATGCATTTTTCATGTAAATTGAATTGGGTTATGTTTCTTTGACCCGTAAATGAGATAATTATTGTGGTTTGAATAGATTCTATACGCGAGGCAGCGAATTCTAAAGGAAAAGGCATTACGGACGAGTCTACGACCGGCTAGAGGTGAGTAATTTGTGTATATGGTAGCCTGAGGGTTCGAAACCCCGACTTAGCACATTGTGACGCTTGTAGGGCGTGGCTCGCACCCTGTGACAGGTGCGGGATTGATTGTGACTGGGGATTGAGACTTGGTCCGTCCCGGATATGAATAATATGCTATTAGTGATGAAAAAACATTGTGTTTGACATATTTGTGGGCTGTAAGCCTTGTTTGGGGCCTTGTGCCGACCTGTAGTATCCCTAGGGGATAATATACATGTGATAGCTATACTTGCTTAAATCACTGATCTCAGTCCTGGGTTGAAATCACAGTATTGAATTGCTAAGTCACCTGTTTTGCAAAAAAAATTAAATAAAAGTTAACGTATTTTCATAATTAATGAAAAGGAACCTGGAAATAAGTAATTTGAGCTGTTTTGTGACTTATCTGATTATTGTGGACTGAGGATGGATCGGGCTGCACGCCGCAGCGGTTGATATGATATGAGGATCGGGCTGCACGCCACAGCGGTATTGCGCTTGGGCTGTAGGAGCCCCTCCGGAGTCTGTACACACCCCTAGTGAGCGCCATCGACGTTAAATGGATCAGGCTACACGCCGTAGCGGTTATGTGCATTGCATTGCATCTTTATCTATTGAATTATCTGTGATAATTGTGTTGTACTGATTTTGCTAGTTTGTAGGAGGATCGGACTATGATAATTGTTTTGTGACTTATCTGATTATTGTGGACTGAGGATGGATGGGGCTGCATGTCGCAGCAGTTGATATGATATGAGGATCGGGCTGTACGCCGCAGCGGTACTGCGCTTGGGCTGTAGGAGCCCCTCCAGAGTCTGTACACACCCCTAGTGAGCGCCATCGACGTTAAATGGATCGGGCTACACGCCGTAGCGGTTATGTGCATTGCATTGCATCTTTATCTTTTGAATTATCTATGATAATTGTGTTGTACTGATGTTTCTAGTTTGTAGGAGGATCGGACTGTAGTTTAGCTTCATATTGTGGTATTCTGTGAATTTCTTACTTTCAGCTGCATATATATATTTGCTACTCACTGAGTACTTAGTACTCACCCCTACTCCCTGCACCTTTTGTGTGCAAACTCAGGTACTCAGGAGAAGTAGACGAGCATTTCCAGCTTTTGCAAAGTCATACCGAGTTACTGAGGTAGCTGCCGACATTCGCAGAACCTAGCTTCTCCTTCCTTTTTCAGTTGCTACTTTATGTTCAGATTTGAGAACTCTTATACAGTATTCTCTATTTTTGTTCGGTTTTGTTTAGAGGCTCTAGACTTGTAACTCCAGATCCTTGGGAGTGTCAGTTGTTTTCGCACTTCTCAGTGTTTTTGTTTCGTTATTATTATTATTATTGGAGTTCTTTGACTCATATATTCTTCTTGAGGTGTCCATTTGGGACTGATATTCTTTGTGATAAATAATTGTTGGTCTGGCTGGCCTAGCTTAATTGTTGGGCGCCATCACGACTGGATTTGGGTCGTGACAAGTTGGTATCAGAGCCTAGGTTACTAGGAATCGCGAGTCATGAGCCGGTTTAGTAGGCTTTCGCGGATCGGTACGTAGACGTCCGTATCTATCCTCGGAAGGCTACAGAACTTTAGGAAAAACCTCACTTTTCTGGATTCATATCATGCGGTTTGTGTTATCGTGAAACTAAACTTTTCTATATTCTATTCTCTCGCAGATGGCGAGAACACGTGTTAGCAGACGTGGCGGATGACCACCATTGTCACCTAGAGGCCGTCGTAGTGGTAGAGGTAGGGCAGCAGTACCAGCACCTGCTAACCCACCAGCTGACCAGACTCAGGATTAGATTCCAGCACCGGTAGCCTAGGTTCAGGATCATGTTCCAGCTGCAGACGCTCCGGCAGCTCAAGTACAGGCACCGGCAGTTCCTATTGTGATACCGGGTCTTCAGGAGTCTTTGGCTCAGATTCTATCAGTATGCACTGGCTTGGCTCAGGTAGTTGCAGCGTCTACTGCAGCGGCTTCGTCACAGGCAGGGGGAGGGAATCAGACCCCTGTGGCTCGCACACTCGAGCTGGCAGTTCAGGGTATTGAGGCACCTGAGGCAGCTCCAGTTTAGCCAGCTGCACCCATTGCACCAGCCCCTGCTCATATGGTTCCAGTTATGCCTGATGATGAGCAGCGGCGTCTGGAGAGGTTTGAGAGGCTACAGCCTCCGGCATTCAGTGGTGCTCTTGATAAATGTCAGCGTATGCTTCGCACCGCGGGTATTCTAGAGTCCAGCGGTGTTTCTTTCACAACCTTTCAGTTCACAAGTCCAGCATTTCAGTGGTGGGAGGATTTTGAGAGGCGTAGGTCCGCTGGGGCAGCGCCCCTCACTTGGCAGCAGTTCTCCACGGTATTTTTGGAGAAGTATGTGCCTCAGTCCCAGAGAGAGGAGATGCGTCATCAGTTGGAGTGGCTGAAGCAAGGGGATATGACGGTTACCCAGTATGAGATGAGATTCACACAGCTAGCCCGTCATGCCATGTGGATGATTCCGACGGACAAAGAGAGGATCAGGAGATTTATAGATGGTCTTATCTATCCCATCCGTATATTGATGACTAGAGAGAGAGCTTCGGCAGTCACCTTTGATGATGTGGTTGATGCTGCCCATCATATTAAGACAGATCGCCGCAGAGAGCGTGAGGAGAGGGAGGCTAAGAGGCGTCGTGGTACTGGCAGTTACAGTGGTGCTCTGTCTAGGGGCCAGCCTCAGCATAGCAGGGGTCGTTTATTCAGATCTCACTAGTCAGGACGTGTAGAGTCCAGTAGAGTTTCATCAGATCGTGGTCGTCAGGGCCATCAGGGTCATCAGGGTCAGTAGATTCGTCAACAGAGTCAGCTCGCATTGAGTGCTCTTCCAGCCTAGAGCTCTGCTCCTACTACCTCAGCACAGGATTTATCTGCAGCGAGGGGTCCTCAGCAGTCCCTTCTTCCATCTTCAGGCCGCCGTTTTGAGTGTGGCGATGTGGGCCATATCAAGAGAGAGTGTCCTCAGTGGCTTCGTAGGCGGTCTCAACAGAAGGATTAGCCCTCGTCTTCTACTCCTGTTTCTTCAGCGCCAGCACAGTCGGCTAGGACTGTTGGCCAGGTATCCAGAGGTCGCCCTAGGGGTGAGGATCGTACTGGTGGAGGCCGGGCTCATTTCTATGCTCTTCCGGATAGGATTGATGCTAGTGCTTCAGATGCGGTCATTTTAGGTATTATCTCAGTCTGCCACAGGGATGCTTCTGTATTATTTGATCCCGGATCCACCTATTCCTATGTTTCTTCTTATTTTGCACATAATTTGGGTATGACCCGTGGTATTCTTGCCTTGCCCGTACATGTGTCTACCCCGGTGGGAGATACTGTTGTTGTGGATCAGGTATATCGATCCTCTCTTATTACTATTGGGGGTCTGGAGATCCGAGTTGATTTATTGCTATTAGGCATGGTAGATTTCAATGTGATTCTAGGCATGGATTGGTTATCTCCTTACCATGTGATCCTGGACTGTCATGCCAAGACAGTCACACTAGCTATTCCAGGTAATCCGAGGATCGAGTGGCGTGGCTTGACTGATTATGTGTCCGACAGGGTGATTTCTTATATAAAGGCCCAACGAATAATTGGGAAGGGTTGTTTATCTTATTTGGCCTTCATTAGAGATGTTGAGGCTGAGACACCCAGTCTTGATTCGGTCCCCATTGTGAGAGTTTCCGGATGTATTTCCAGCAGACCTGTCGGGCATGCCGCCTGACAGAGATATTGACTTTGGTATTGACTTGGTGCCGGGCACTCGGCCCATTTCTATTCCTCCCTATCGCATGGCACCAGCGGAGTTAAAAGAATAGAAGGAACAGCTTCAGGAACTCTTAGATAAGGGTTTCATTCGTCCGAGTGTGTCACCTTGGGGTGCACCGGTATTGTTCGTGAAGAAGAAAGATGGCACAATGAGAATGTGCATTGATTACAGGCAGCTGAACAAGGTAACGGTGAAGAATAAGTACACATTGCCTCGTATTGAGGACCTATTTGATCAGCTCCAGGGAGCTAGTGTATTTTCTAAGATTGATCTTCGATCGGGCTATCATCGGTTGAAGATCAGGGACTCGGATATTATGAAGACAGCGTTCAGGACGCGATATGGGCACTACGAGTTCCTGGTGATGTCTTTCGGGCTGACTAATGCCCCAACCGCATTCATGCACTTGATGAATAGTGTATTTCGGCCGTACCTTGATTCTTTTGTCATTGTTTTTATTGATGATATTCTGGTGTATTCACACAGCCAGGAGGAGCATGCACATCACTTGAGGGTGGTATTGCAGAGGTTGAGAGAAGAAAAGATTTATGCAAAATTCACTAAGTGTGAGTTTTGGCTTAATACTGTGACTTTTCTGGGACATGTAGTGTCGAGTGATGGTATTCGGGTTGACCCACAGAAGGTTGAGGCAGTGCAGAATTGGCCCAGGCCTTCCTCAGCTACTGAGATTCGGAGTTTCCTCGGCTTGGCAGGCTATTACCGCCGGTTTGTTCACGGTTTCTCATCTATTGCTTCACCTTTGACGAAGCTAACACAGAAGAATGCTCCATTTGTGTGTTCTGATGAATGTGAGGAGAGCTTCCAAAAGATCAAGGCGGCTTTGACCACAGCTTCAGGGTCTTATACGATGTTGCCATCAGCTTCAGGGTCTTATACGGTGTATTGTGATGCTTCTAGAGTTGGGATCGGTTGTGTATTGATGTAGGAGGGTAGAGTTATTGCATATGCTTCTCATCAACTAAAGCCCCACGAGAAGAACTTCCTTGTTAACGATTTAGAGTTAGCTGCTATTTTTCATGCCTTGAAAATTTGGAGGCATTACTTGTATGGTGTATCTTGTGATGTATATACAGACCACCGCAGCCTTCAACATTTGTTTAAGCAGAAAGATCTCAATTTGAGGCAGCGGATATGGCTTGAATTTCTTAAAGACTATGATATTACCATTTTTTACCATCCCGGGAAAGCCAATGTAGTGGTTGATGCATTGAGCCGGAAGGCTATTAGTATGGGCAGCTTGGCGTATATTCCAGTTGGGGAGAGACCCCTTGCAGTTGATGTTCAGGCGTTAGCTAATCAGATGGTGAGGCTGGATATTTCTGAGCCCAGTCGGGTTATGGCTTGCGTAGTAGCTCATTCCTCTTTATATGATCGTATTCGAGAGCGCCAGTATGATGATCCACACTTACTTGTCCTTAAGGATAGGGTTCAGCACGATGACGCCAGAGATGTCACTATTGATAGTGATGGTGTGTTGCGGATGCAGGGCCGGATATGCGTGCCCAATGTTAATGGCCTTCGTGAGTTGATATTGGAGGAGGCCCACAGCTCGCGGTATTCTATTCATCCAGGAGCCGCATAGATGTATGAGGATTTGAGACAACATTATTGGTGGAGAAAGATGAAGAAAGATATTGTGAATTATGTGGCTCGGTGCCTAAACTGTCAGCAGGTCAAGTATGAGCATCAGAGACCTGGTGGTGTGTTTCAGCGTATTGATATTCCCGAGTGGAAGTGGGAAAGGATCACTATGGACTTTGTTAGTGGACTCCCTCGGATGGCGAGGAAGTTTAATTCAGTTTGGGTGGTGATGGATAGGCTGACCAAGTCAGCTCACTTCATTCCAGTGTATACTACATACTCCTCGGAGCGGCTGGCGGAGATATTCATCCGCGAGATTGTGAGACCGCATGGAGTTCCCATTTCTATCATATCAGACAGAGGTACCCAGTTCACTTCTCAGTTCCGGAGGACATTTCAGCGAGAGTTGGGTTCACAGGTAGAGCTGAGCACAACATTTCATCCACAGACGGATGGACAGTCTGAGCGTACTATTCGGATATTGGAGGACATGTTGCATGCTTGTGTCATTGATTTCGGTAGTTCATGGGCTGATTACTTGCCTCTTGCGGAGTTTGCTTATAATAATAGCTATCAGTCCAGCATTCAGATGGCACCATATGAAGCTTTATATGGGAGGCGGTGTAGGTCTCCAGTCGGTTGGTTTGAGCCCGGCGAGGCTAGGTTGTTGGGGACAGAGTTAGTCCAAGATGCCTTAGACAAGGTGAAGGTGATTCAGGAGAGACTTCGCACAGCTCAGTCGCGTCAGAAGAGTTATGCGGACCGGAAGGTCCGAGATGTGTCTTATTCAGTAGGTGAGAAGGTGTTGCTGAAGGTTTCGCCTATGAAGGGCGTTATGAGGTTTGGGAAGAAAGGAAAGTTGAGCCCAAGGTTCATTGGACCATTTGAGGTGCTTAGGAAAGTTGGGGAGGTGGCCTATATGCTTGCTTTGCCACCCAGTCTGTCGGGAGTTCACCCGGTATTCCATGTATCTATGCTCCAGAAGTATGTTGGAGACCCGTCTCATGTGTTAGACTTTAGCACGATACAACTAGATGAGGACTTGAGCTATGATGTGGAGTCGGTAGCCATTTTGGGCCGACAGGTTCGTAAGTTGAGATCTAAAGACATTGCTTCAGTGAAAGTGCAGTGGAGAGGTCGTCCCGTAGAGGAAGCAACTTGGGAGACCGAGCAGGAGATGCAGAGCAGATACCCACACTTATTTGATACTTCAGGTATGTTTCTTAACCCGCTCGCAGACGAGCGTTTGTTTAAGTTGGGGAGAATGTAACGACCCGGCCCATCGATACGGGAATTACCACCCTGTTACCTTACATTTACATGTCTTATTTTTGTATATTAGTGTTAGAGTTTATCGGGTGAGTTAGGAGTGATTCGTGTTGAAAATGAGGCATATAGCCTTTTTGAAGGAAACTTGAATATGGAAAGTCAACCTGGAGTTGACTATTGAGTTAGAGTGCTTGGAATCGGATTTTGATGATTCGACTAGTTCCGGAGGATCATTTATGACTTAGGGGAGCAATCAGAATCAAATTCGGAGGTCCGGTGTAGTTTTAGGCTTGAATTGGCTAAGGTTGAATTTTGGCGTGAAATCCGAACGGTAGGTGAGATTTTGATCCGGGGGTCGGAATGGAATTCCGACAATTTATGTAGCTTCGTTATGTGATTTTGGATATGTTTGCAAATTTTCAGGTCATTCGGACGTTGTTTGAAAGGGTTTTGGATTGAATGTTAGTTTCGGAAGTTTTGAAGAAACTTAGGCTTGAATCCGTGTGAAAATGGTGATTTTGATGTTTAGGATGGTGTTTTTGTGATTGGAACAAGTCCGTATTATGTTTTGGAGTAGATTGCACAGCTGCGGATATGGGAATTGCGAACATATGTTCGCAATTGCAAACATGACATGACTGGGTTGCGGAACAAACATGCAAAAAATTGCAGGTCAGTGCAGCAGAAAATAAGCCTTCGCGTTCGCGTGAAGGCAGTCGCATTCACGAAGGCCAAGCGGACTGATGCATCGAGTTTGCGTGAGAGAGGGTCGCGTTCGCGAAGGAGAACAAGGCGAAGCTTCGCGTTCGCGTTTGCGTGGGCACCTACACGTTCGCGTAGAAGAAATCCGACGGCTGGAGGAATTGAACTTCGCGAATGCGTGACTTGACATCGCGTTCGCGATGAATTAACTGAGCGGGGCATCACGTTCGCGTGAGACCCATCACGAACGCGTAGAGCAAATATGTCTGACAGTAAATTAAAAACCAGAACAGACCAGTCGCGGGTTTATACACCATAAATACAAATTTTGAACCCTAGAGAGAAGAACTCACGGGAAAATATTGGGATTTCATCGGGTAATCATCGAAGGTAAGTTTCTTGACTCAAAAACGTTATTTTATGGTAGAATTAACATCAATCTTCGTGAAATTGGGTAGAAACTGTGAAGAATTATGGCCTAGGTATTGAAAACGAATTTTTGAGTTTTGAAAGGCCATTCGAACTCCGATTTCGATAAATTTTATGTGCACGGACTTGTGGTGAGACGAGGATCGCGTTGGTATAAGTTTCGGAATTTTTCGGGCAGCGGGCCCGGGGTCGGGTTTTACCAACTTAGCGTATTTATGCATTTTTCATGTAAATTAAATTGGGTTATGTTTCCTTGACCCGTAAATGACATAATTATTGTGGTTTGAATAGATTCTACACGCGAGACAGCGAATTCTAAAGGAAAAGGCATTGCGGATGAGTCTACGATCGGCTAGAGGTGAGTAGTTTGTGTATATGGTAGCCTGATGGTTCGAAACCCCCAACTTAGCACATTGTGACGCTAGTAGGGCGTGGCTCGCACCCCGTGGCAGGTGCGGGATTGATTGTGACTAGGGATTGAGACTTGGTCCATCCCGGATATGGATAATATGCTATTAGTGATGGAAATACACTGTGTTTCACATATTTGTGGGCTATAAGCCTTGTTTGGGGTCTTGTGCCGACCTGTAGTATCCCTAGGGGATAGTATACATGTGATAGCTATACTTGCTTAAATCACTGATCTCAGTCCTAGGTTGAAATCATAGTATTGAATTGCTAAGTCACCTTTTTTGCGAAAAATAAATAAATAAAAGTTAACGTATTTTCATAATTAATGAAAAGGAACCTGAAAATAAGTAATTTGAGTTGTTTTGTGACTTATCTGATTATTGTGGACTGAGGATGGATCGGGCTGCACACCGCAGCGGTTGATATAATATGAGGATCGGGCTGCACGCCGCAGCGGTATTGCGCTTGGGCTGTAGGAGTCTCTCCAGAGTCTGTACACACCCCCAGTGAGCGTCGTCGACATTAAATGGATCGGGCTACACGCTGTAGCGGTTATGTGCATTGCATTGCATCTTTATCTGTTGAATTATCTGTGGTAGTTGTGTTGTACGGATGTTGCTAGTTCATAGGAGGATCAGACTGTAGTTTAGCTTCATATTGTGGTATTCTGTGGATTTCTTACTTTCAACTGCTTATATATATTTGTTACTCACTGAGTACTTAGTACTCACTCCTACTCCCTGCACCTTTTGTGTGCAGACTCAGGTACTCAGGAGAAGTAGACGAGCATTTCCAGCCTTTGCAGAGTCATACCGAGTTGCTGAGGTAGCTGCCGACATTCGCAGAACCTAGCTTTTCCTCCCTTTTTCAGTTGCTACTTTATGTTCAGCTTTGAGAACTCTTATACAGTATTCTCTATTTTTGTTCGGTTTTGTTTAGAGGCTCTAGACTTGTAACTCCAGATCTTTGGGAGTGTCAGTTGTTTTTGCACTTCTCAGTGTTTTTGTTTCGTTATTATTATTACTAGTAATCGTACCCGCGCGATGCGCGGTCAATATTAAAAAAAATTAATTATAATTATTTTTGTTTGATACTATTAGATCGTATTGCTTTAATAAAATTCAATTGTCATTTTATTTGTCAATACGATATACCCAACCCTTATCGATATTTTATATATAATTTTTTATAGTTAATTATATGATAGCTATTTTTATTTTAAAACTCCAACTTGAAACTACTCTCCGATTTAAATGGGTAGTTTTTCTTCTCTTTTTTCGTTTATTTTAAAACTCCAACTTGAAACTACTTCCCCAATTTGAATGGGTAGTTTTTCTTCTCTTTTTTTCGTTTTTTATAGACTTTTTTTTTGCCTTTTTATTTTAAAATAATTTTTAAAACTCTAACTTGGAACTACTCTCACCCAATTTGAATGAGTTGTTATTTTTTTTATATTTTTTATATTTTTATTTTATATAGTTTTTTATTATAGTTAATTAATTATAAGATATTTATATTTATTAATGTAATTAAAGTAAATTATATATATATATATATGTATATGTATATGTATATGTATATGTGGTAGTTTTTTATTTTTGTTTTTAGATATATTCAAATTCAAAAAGAATAATCAATAATTAATTATTAACTAAATAAATAATTTAATAACTAACTATGCCACGTGGTTTTTCTGAAGCTACCACGTAGCTTACTAAGAGGAATTTTTTCTCTCCTATTAATAATATATAGATATATAGATAGATTAAAAGGTAGTTTATTGTCCTAACAATGCCACTTGGGTTTTTGTGATTATGTCACTTGTCTTAATAATATTTTTTTAAAATAATTTTAAAATAATCATTCATGTATAGCACTCTTTACCTTCTAATCTAATCCGAAAGAATGGATGTATGTTTGAAAATAATTTGATTTTATTTTTACTTGCAATATTTCCAGGTAAAATATGTGTTGCAATAGTCATAAAAATAAGAACGTGTTATTATTTTTATATATGTTAACTATATATATGTTAAGTGTATGTATACATATATATATATATATATATATATATATATATATATATATATATATATATATATATATATATATATATATATATATATGTATGTATGTTAAGTATATATATGTTTAGTATTTATATATGTTAAATTTATATATGTTAAGTATATATATATAGTAAGTTTATATAAGTTAAGTATATAAGTTAAGTTTATCTACGTTAACTATATATATATATTAAGTTTATATAAGTTAAGTATATAAGTTAAGAAATCCGACGGCTGGAGGAATTGAACTTCGCGAATGCGTGACTTGACATCGCGTTCGCGATGAATTAACTGAGCGGGGCATCACGTTCGCGTGAGACCCATCACGAACGCGTAGAGCAAATATGTCTGACAGTAAATTAAAAACCAGAACAGACCAGTCGCGGGTTTATACACCATAAATACAAATTTTGAACCCTAGAGAGAAGAACTCACGGGAAAATATTGGGATTTCATCGGGTAATCATCGAAGGTAAGTTTCTTGACTCAAAAACGTTATTTTATGGTAGAATTAACATCAATCTTCGTGAAATTGGGTAGAAACTGTGAAGAATTATGGCCTAGGTATTGAAAACGAATTTTTGAGTTTTGAAAGGCCATTCGAACTCCGATTTCGATAAATTTTATGTGCACGGACTTGTGGTGAGACGAGGATCGCGTTGGTATAAGTTTCGGAATTTTTCGGGCAGCGGGCCCGGGGTCGGGTTTTACCAACTTAGCGTATTTATGCATTTTTCATGTAAATTAAATTGGGTTATGTTTCCTTGACCCGTAAATGACATAATTATTGTGGTTTGAATAGATTCTACACGCGAGACAGCGAATTCTAAAGGAAAAGGCATTGCGGATGAGTCTACGATCGGCTAGAGGTGAGTAGTTTGTGTATATGGTAGCCTGATGGTTCGAAACCCCCTTAGCACATTGTGACGCTAGTAGGGCGTGGCTCGCACACCGTGGCAGGTGCGGGATTGATTGTGACCGGGGATTGAGACTTGGTCCATCCCGGATATAAATAATATGCTATTAGTGTTGGAAATACACTGTATTTGATATGTTTGTGGGCTATAAGCCTTGTTTGGGGCCTTGTGCCGGCCTGTAGTATCCCTAGGGGATAGTATACATGTGATAGCTATACTTGCTTAAATCACTGATCTCAGTCCTAGGTTGAAATCATAGTATTGAATTGCTAAGTCACCTTTTTTGCGAAAAATAAATAAATAAAAGTTAACGTATTTTCATAATTAATGAAAAGGAACCTGAAAATAAGTAATTTGAGTTGTTTTGTGACTTATCTGATTATTGTGGACTGAGGATGGATCGGGCTGCACACCGCAGCGGTTGATATAATATGAGGATCGGGCTGCACGCCGCAGCGGTATTGCGCTTGGGCTGTAGGAGTCTCTCCAGAGTCTGTACACACCCCCAGTGAGCGTCGTCGACATTAAATGGATCGGGCTACACGCTGTAGCGGTTATGTGCATTGCATTGCATCTTTATCTGTTGAATTATCTGTGGTAGTTGTGTTGTACGGATGTTGCTAGTTCATAGGAGGATCAGACTGTAGTTTAGCTTCATATTGTGGTATTCTGTGGATTTCTTACTTTCAGCTACTTATATATATTTATTACTCACTGAGTACTTAGTACTCACCCCTACTCCCTGCACCTTTGTGTGCAGATTCAGGTACACAGGAGAGATAGACGAGCACTCCAGCTTCTACAGAGTTATTTCGAGTTGCTGAGGTAGCTGCCGACGTTCGCAGAACCTAGCTTCTCCTCCCCTTTTCAGTTGCTACTTTATGTTCAGATTTGAGAACTTTTATACAGTATTCTCTATTTTTGTTCGGTTTTGTTTAGAGGCTCTAGACTTGTGACTCCAGATCTTTGGGAGTGTCAGTTGTTTTTGCACTTCTTAGTGTTTTTGTTTCGTTATTATTATTACTAGTAATCGTACCCGCGCGATGCGCGGTCAATATTAAAAAAAATTAATTATAATTATTTTTGTTTGATACTATTAGATCGTATTGCTTTAATAAAATTCAATTGTCATTTTATTTGTCAATACGATATACCCAACCCTTATCGATATTTTATATATAATTTTTTATAGTTAATTATATGATAGCTATTTTTATTTTAAAACTCCAACTTGAAACTACTCTCCGATTTAAATGGGTAGTTTTTCTTCTCTTTTTTCGTTTATTTTAAAACTCCAACTTGAAACTACTTCCCCAATTTGAATGGGTAGTTTTTCTTCTCTTTTTTTCGTTTTTTATAGACTTTTTTTTTGCCTTTTTATTTTAAAATAATTTTTAAAACTCTAACTTGGAACTACTCTCACCCAATTTGAATGAGTTGTTATTTTTTTTATATTTTTTATATTTTTATTTTATATAGTTTTTTATTATAGTTAATTAATTATAAGATATCTATATTTATTAATGTAATTAAAGTAAACTATATATATATATATATATATATATATATATATATATATATATATATATATATATATATATATATATATATATATATATATATATATATATATATATATATATATATATATATATATATATATATATATATATATATATATATATATATATATATATATATATATATATATATATATATATATATATATATATATATATATAATCAATAATTAATTATTAACTAAATAAATAATTTAATAACTAACTATGCCACGTGGTTTTTCTGAAGCTACCACGTAGCTTACTAAGAGGAATTTTTTCTCTCCTATTAATAATATATAGATATATAGATAGATTAAAAGGTAGTTTATTGTCCTAACAATGCCACTTGGGTTTTTGTGATTATGTCACTTGTTTTAATAATATTTTTTTCCGGTCCTAAACGGTCCCGGGCCTGGCGGTCCCGGTCTTCGCGGTCCCGGTCTTCGTGGGCTTGGTGGGTAAGACCGGCCCGTGACGGGCCTAAGCCCACATGGTCCCGGGCCTGGCGGTCCGGGCCTGGCGGGCTTCGTGGGCTTTTAATAAAAAAAAAATTATTTAATAAGTATATATATGTTAACTATATATATGTTAAGTGTATGTATACGGGCCCAATATTGTAATTTATATATATATATATATATATATATATATATATATATATATATATATATATATATATATGTATGTATGTTAAGTATATATATGTTTAGTATTTATATATGTTAAATTTATATATGTTAAGTATATATATATAGTAAGTTTATATAAGTTAAGTATATAAGTTAAGTTTATCTACGTTAAATATATATATATATATATATATATATATATATATATATATATATATATATATATATATATATATATATATATATATATATATATGTATGTATTAAGTACTTATATTAAGTATATATATAAGTTAAGTTATATATATAAGTTAAGTTATATATATATATATGGTAAGTACTTATATTAAGTATATATATAAGTTAAGTTATATATATAAGTTAAGTTATATATATATATATGGTAAGTACTTATATTAAGTATATATATAAGTTAAGTTATATATATAAGTTAAGTTATATATATAAGTTAAGTTATATATATATATATATATGGTAAGTATTATATAAACTTAATATATATATATACTTAACATATATAAACTTAACTTATATATATGTATTAAGTTTATATGTTATGTATATATATAATATATATTATGTATATATATTATATGTATATGTATGAAATAGATATATATATTGTATTAAGAGATAAATCAAAAACTTGTGTAATAATTTTTATTACTAAAAATGACATATGAGTTAAAATGAAATAATGGGGGGGTATTTATAGTTGAGAATTGGGAAAAAGTGTAATTATATAAAGTTTGGGGTTATATTAAAGTTTGGGGACCATTTGGCTAAATTTTGATAGCCAAAAACGGCTATTTTTGACCTCCAACTGCTAGTTTTTAAATCTGGCCGTTGGGCCATTTTCATTTAAAAAAAAAAAAAATTTTTTTTTTTTTACCGTTGGGACCGGTTGGGGCCCGCCAGGCCCGTTAAAAAAGAATAACCAATAATTAATTATTAACTAAATAACTAAATCTAATAACTAACTATGCCACGTGGCTTTTTCTGAAGCTGCCACGTGGCTTAATGAGAGGGTTTTTTCCTTGGCTTTAGATAGATTAAAAGGTAGTTTATTGTCCTAACAATGCCACTTGGGTTTTTGTGATTATGTCACTTGTCTTAATAATATTTTTTTAAAATAATTTTAAAATTCTAAATTGAAACTATTTCCCAACTTGAATATGTAGTTTTTTTAATTAATATTTTCATTTTTTTACTGTAACTAATTTATGTTTTTTTTTATTTTAAAATAACTTTAAAACATCAACTATAAATTACTCCTTAATTTGAATGGGTAGTTATTTTTTTTTAATATAGCGAATTATAATATATTTATATTTATTAATTCAAAAAGTGTAACTAATTAATTCAAAATTTAAAAAAATAATTAGTTAAAAGGTAGTTATTTTTGTCTTAACAATGCCACTTGTCATAATAATATGCTTTTGTCTTTGGCTTTTAATTATATATAGATATAGATTTAAATAATTTTTAAAACTCTAACTTGGAACTACTCTCACCCAATTTGAATGAGTTGTTATTTTTTTTTATATTTTTTATATTTTTATTTTATATAGTTTTTTAGTATAGTTAATTAATTATAAGATATCTATATATATATATATATATATATATATATATATATATATATATATATATATATGGTAGTTTTTTATTTTTGTTTTTAGATATATTCAAATTCAAAAAGAATAATCAATAATGAATTATTAACTAAATAAATAATTTAATAACTAACTATGCCACGTGGTTTTTCTGAAGCTACCACGTAGCTTACTAAGAGAAATTTTTTCTCTCCTATTAATAATATATAGATATAGATATATAGATAGATTAAAAGGTAGTTTATTGTCCTAACAATGCCACTTGGGTTTTTGTGATTATGTCACTTGTCTTAATAATATTTTTTTAAAATAATTTTAAAATTCTAAATTGAAACTATTCCCCGACTTGAATATGTAGTTTTTTAAATTAATATTTTCATTTTTTTACTGTAACTAATTTATGTTTTTTTTCTATTTTAAAATAACTTTAAAACATCAACTATAAATTACTCCTTAATTTGAATGGGTAGTTATTTTTTTTAATATAGCTAATTATAATATATTTATATTTATTAATTCAAAAAGTGTAACTAATTAATTCAAAATTAAAAAAAAACAATTAGTTAAAAGGTAGTTATTTTTGTCTTAACAATGCCACTTGGCTTTTTGTGATTATGCCACTTGTCATAATAATATGCTTTCGTCTTTGGCTTTTAATTATATACTAGTATAGTACCCGCGCAATGCGCGGTTTTTTTGAAACTATTCCCCAACTTGAATATGTAGTTTTTTTAATTAATATTTTCATTTTTTTACTGTAACTAATTTATGTTTTTTTTTCTATTTTAAAATAACTTTAAAACATCAACTATAAATTACTCCTTAATTTGAATGGGTAGTTATTTTTTTTTAATATAGCTAATTATAATATATTTATATTTATTAATTTGAAAAGTGTAACTAATTAATTCAAAATTTAAAAAAACAATTAGTTAAAAGGTAGTTATTTTTGTCTTAACAATGCCACTTGGCTTTTTGTGATTATGCCACTTGTCATAATAATATGCTTTTGTCTTTGGCTTTTAATTATATATAGATATCGATTTTTTTAAAATAATTTTAAAATTCTAAATTGAAACTATTCCCCAACTTGAATATGTAGTTTTTTTAATTAATATTTTCATTTTTTTATTGTAACTAATTTATGTTTTTTTTTCTATTTTAAAATAACTTTAAAACATCAACTATAAATTACTCCTTAATTTGAATGGGTAGTTATTTTTTTTAATATAGCTAATTATAATATATTTATATTTATTAATTCAAAAAGTGTAACTAATTAATTCAAAATTTAAAAAAACAATTAGTTAAAAGGTAGTTATTTTTGTCTTAACAATGCCACTTGGCTTTTTGTGATTATGCCACTTGTCATAATAATATGCTTTTGTCTTTGGCTTTTAATTATATATAGATTATTAGAGTTCTTTGACTCATATATTCTTCTTGAGGTGTCCGTTTGGGATTGATATTCTTTGTGATAAATAATTGTTGGTCTGGCTGGCCTAGCTTAATTGTTGGGCGCCATCATGACCGGATTTGGGTCGTGAAAAGTATAGTCCCAGGGTATATCTTTTGTATGGAATAGTGTCATGGTCGACATTGCCACTGAGATAGGAACGACTATCCTTACTTCAAATGGAATATGTGCCTTGGGCGGTAGGACTCCGACCTCAAATAGTGCGGGTGCATTTGCTGGAGATGCGATTTCAACCTCAACTGGTGCCAGTGCCTTTGCGAATGGTGCTGATTCAAACTCAAGTGGTATGGACATATTCACCTCAGCATCCTCAGATGGTTGGATGTGGACTATAATTGGATTGAGAGTGACTGATGGTTTCTCTGGGTTATTGCCTTCTGAGATCAACCTGATAGATCCCTCCAGATCCCAATCGTCCTCTACTTCAATCATATGGATAACCCCACTTTATGGTCCAACAGAGGGTTGTTACAAACGTTTGGATCATCTTCCTTTGCCACAATGATTTTGTTATCAATCAGATACTGTATCTTATCTTTTAAGGATCAACATTCATCAATGGTGTGTCCTTTCAAGCCGGAGTGGTATGAATAGGACTTGTTTTAGTTAACCCATTGAAAAGGATTCTTAAGGGTTGCAGCAGGGATAGGGTGACATAACGAGTAGCTTTGAGTCTCTCATACAACTGATCAATAGGTTCGGCAATGGTTGTATATTGTTTTGGACGTCTACGATCAAGATTAGGTCGAGGTCTACGGAAGTTTTGCAATGCAGGAGGTGATTAATAGTGGGATGGTAGAGCATTATAGGTTTGGTAGACATGAGCGGGCTGGGAGTATCTGGGTGAGGTAGGTTGATACATAGGAGGTGGGGATGACTAGTAATTTGGTGGTGGTGGAGTTTGGTATAAGGGTGAAGGTGCTTGCTAATTTGGGGTGGGTTGATATGTGAGTAGAGGTGTTAGGTAAGTTTGGCATTTTAAGGAAGACTTGGTCCTTTGTTCAACCGTCACGACCCCGACGTCCCTCATCTTAGACACACCAACAGACTGCAAGGCCTTATTTGTAGCTTGCTGATCACAGCAGACTCAACCTTAGGAAGAGTGGGTGCTAATTACTTTTACCCAATAGCGGTATCGGGGTCAATTTCCATAGGGAGTTAGGAAAGGGAGTTGAGTATGTGTTAAGTCTATAAATATATTTTGGCTTCTAATTGTGCTTGTACTATTTTGGGGGATTTATGTTTATCAACTACGATTTTAACAACTACTAATTAGAACTAAATTATGCTAAAATTTGGATTCAAGTTTGTATGCAAGATGGAGAAAAGCACTAGGGCCGTGGCATTTACATAGGTGATCAACTAACGGGTAGAGATTCTTAATGCACGAATGATGATTATGGGACTCATGCTATAACCGTCACACGATTGCACTCACTCTCACACCTCTCGGTAGAGAGAGTGATTTTGCCAAATTGACTCTCTCGAGACCAATTGGGTTGGCCAATATGCCCAAGCAACTTAGGGTTCAAGTTGGGTCATTACTCTCTCGAGGTTTAACCCATTAATTGGGACTACCATTCTCCTGGGTCCATCCCAATTCCTTATTGGGTCAATTTTGAAGTCCTAGACACTCTTTCTCAAGAAGTGTCAAGACCCACTAAGCTAGACTTAGTGCTTGCAACGACTAAACCCTAATTAAACCATAAAATTGACCCAAATAGCAAACACCCAACATCATTCAAGCACTAAACAATCACACACATTAATTACCCACACTAGGTTTAAGCCACAAACCTAGCTATTGGGTTTAGCTAGACATGAAAGGAGAAGAAATTGAAGAAATAATAGATGAAATCAACATATTAATTAACTAGAATGTTAATCCTTGACAAAACAAGAAGAAATTACCCAAAACAGGCTTAAACTCTAGTCTCACGAGTGCAACAGTTGTGTCTAGTACAAAACTTAACCTAAAATTGATAAAATATTCTATTTATACTAGGCTAGAAAAACTGGACAAAAATATCCCTACGGGACTAGCAGAGACTGCGCAGAAATGTTGTGCGGCTGCGTAGGGTCTTGCACTTCGATGTCTTGACTCTAAAGTTAGGGGCGCGGACCGCGCAAAAATGGAGCACGGCCGCATGGACAAATTGATCAAAATTACAAGTTACTGAATCTCACCCACGCGGACCGCACTATTTTGGTGCGCGGCTGCGTGGGTGTTTCCTTAGCCTCTAAAGCTCTTCAGGCGCGGACCGCATCACTGTGAGCGCGGACCGCGCAGATCTCAAGCAAAATCCCAACTCTCTAAACCTCCAGCGCGGCCGCGTAGCAAATCAGTGCGGTCCGCGCTGGGTCTGTTTGATCTTCACTTAACTTGACTTCCACACTTGGTAGATTTCACTCCTTGTCGAGCCGATTTGTGACCATTGTCATCTTATCATTCAAACATGTGATCAAGTACAATTTGTTAGCATTTTGGGACTAATTTATGGCAAATCACCCACAAAGCTTAGGCAAGAATGGGTATAAAACATGTTAAAATCACAGTTATCAACTCCCCCAAACTTAAACCTTTGCTTGTCCTCGAGCAAATAAAATAAGACATACCCCTCATTTGAAAACAACTAGTTAAATCCTTCCTATCCTAAAGTAACCTCAACAAGAGTCAACTGGGACTAACAATTTTCCTCAATGCGAATGCATCATTAATACATTTAAGCTTTGAAAACTTGTGGATCAAGTGTGACACAAGAGCATCAAGAGTTGATACATATTCATCAAAGAACTTTTCTCAATTACTTTGGTCATTATGAAACCCAAGCTCTCACATCCTCAATTTTTCCTAAGTTAACCTCGCATTTTAGAGTATTGACACACAAACCGAGGTGGAAGGAATTTCACTCATCTCTCTCAAAGAAATGGCCATAAGTCCGGCTCTAAGTACCATATGCTTGCCCTTCATGTAAGTATCAACTAATGTACGACTCCTTTAATTCGAGATCATGTGGGGCTTTTGAGGAGTCATTGTGAAGGCTTTTCGGTAAAGGTAGGACATGTGTTTGTACAATTGGGTTCAATCCTCCTTTAACCACTTATTTTGATTCATTTTGGCACACTTTCTTGACTCATTTCAGTATTTCTTTTTTAAAAGGGTTAGAGAGACACATTGTCACTCTTTCTTTTTGCAATTCAAACCTTTCTCCTTTTTGTTCACATTTTTCACATCTTTTTCACTTTTTTGTTGTCTTTGAATTCCATTTTTGGTTCTAATTCATTTTTTGTCTTTCTTTTTGACTTTTTCTCTTTTTCATTGCTTTCCTTTTCTTTTTGCTTTTGTGCCTTTTTATCATATTAATGCATTTCTTGTCTCTCCCCCAAACTTAGACGTTTTCCATTACTCAAGGGAAGATTTAGGTGCCAAGAGAGTGTTTCACTAAAAACAGGTATATGCTTGTAACTTTGGTTCATGAAAGAAGAAGGGTCAAGGCTCAAAAGGGGTGAACTAGGGATAATTTTATTGGTGGGTCATGGAAATTGTTCAAGTTTGGCAGTTTGGATCAAGGAGGGCCTATAATCACTTCTCAAGTCAAGTTTCACCTATGATTTCGCCTCAACAAACATTCAGGGCAAGTTCTAGACCATTGGCTCGGTACTTAGGCTCACAATTCAAATCCTCACCACACACTCAAGAATTGCTAAAGACAGAGTCGAGGCTCAAAACAACCTTAGTTTCAATTCAAGCGCACAATGTCCCACATTGATCACGTGATGATTGTTTGGTCAACACAAGAGTCTCAAAGCCACGACCTTCACCATCATAAACATATCATCATGTCTTTGACCATGGGATTAAAGGCAAGTGTATTAGGCCCAAGTTAAGCTTTGCCTGAGGTACCCTTAACTACCAAAACTTGTAAATCAAAAAACAAAATCAAAAATAGACTCAAACCCTTAAGAAGGTTGTCACGCCATCTATCATTGGGAAGAGCCACCATGCTCGCACAACATTCTACCCTTGGAAAGAACCGTGGCATTAAAAAAACCAGGGGCTTATTGCAAATATCAAAACAAAACAAAACACAAATGTTGTGAGCCTAACTTTGCACTAAAAATATTTTTTTTAACGAAAATAGAAAACCAAGAAACTAAAAATAAAAAATGAATGAATATGTACAAAGGGGAAGTAGAATATACAACTGGGGATAGTGAATATCTACATAAAGTTGAAAGCATCTGAACTAAAAAGTTATATACAAACCATATATCAATTACAAATGTGCTAAAAGCAAAGAAAATATATACAGTCATCCAATGTATCAGGATCAAATAGTAGGGCGCACCCCACGAATAAAAGCTGGCATTGTCTTCAATGCCAACATAGAAAAATAAGCTCAACAAAAACACCAACAAATGATATAAAAAGGCCCCTCAAACCTGCTCCACATGCGTGGTATCTCCTATCGTCCCTGAATCCTCTGTAGTAGCCAGAACCTTAGACTAGTCTCCGACCTGCTGCTGCTGCTGCTGGGACATGGGCCGGATCAGGGACACGCTGAACCACTGGTGGGGGCACTGGATGAACTCTTTGGAACCTGGGCCACCTATATCATATCTCCCTCAGTGCTACGGAGTTTCCTCTTCTTCCTCGGCCTAGGAATCTCCTCCTGCTATGGCTGAACTGGCGCCAGATCTACAGTTGAGTCCTCAAGGAGTAAGTCAAGTGGCATCTGATCCGCTAGAAGCTTATCCACATCCTCCCTCAACTTTTTCACCGACTCCTTTGAAGCCTTTTGCTTCCTTAACTTCATGTGCTCCCGATCCAATTTTTCCAATGTTGTGCTGTGTGACCCCACTACCTTAGTCAAGGCATCCTACATCACCATCATCTTTTCCTGGTTAGCCAGAATCTTCTTCAGCGTTTCCTCAATGGAAGGATGGATCTCAACTGTGGCAGGAGAGGACTGTGCCTGGACTATAGTGACCAAGTTTGACAACTTGGATGTCGCAGCTAGTTTTTCAAACAGGCTAGAGACTGAGCAAGATGGTGGGCTGTGAACTAGTGAGTCTTTGATGACAAAACATGCGGGTCCGCTGAAATAGATGGACTAGTAATAGAAGGACCCGGAGGCAATGCCTCACCGGTAGCAGGGATAGTGGAAGGATCAGTGGGCTGCTCAATAACCGTCGGCTCCTCAGACTGGACAGGTGCGGTGGAGGTGGATGCCTCAGGCTTTTTGGACTTCTTTGGGTTGTCGGGACCCAACGGACTATACCATGAGTAGGGAACCACCGGATCCACCTTGACATCTGTCACACCTCCTTTTTACACACCTTACCCCGAAGGGTAAAATATATAAAAGGGGAATTTTTTTCAATTTAAGTGACATTATTCGAATTGGGATTATTTATTTATTTTTTAAGAGTTGCCACTCGAGAAAGGATTGGCTTTTGGTGTCCCGAGTCACCGGTTTAAATCCCAAATCGAGGAAAATTATTCGACTTCCCAATTGGAGTCTGCGAACCAGAAATTTCGTGTAAGGAATTCTGTTGACCCGAGGGAAGGTGTTAGGCAACCCCGGATCCCGTGGTTCTAGCGCGGTCGCTTAAATTACTATAAATGGCTAAAATTCTAATTTTTTAAATGCCTCAACCTATAGTGCAATTTTTATAATTATTTACGGCTTTTTAATTATTTTTTACGAAAGTGAACGTCGTCTAAAAATATGTTTTCGGATCACGTCACATGAAATGCACCCGGATCCTCGATACATCTTCATTTGACATTTTCAGATTTGGATTTGGATTGTATGAAATACACACCCGAATTAGGAATGTAAGATTATTAAAAAAGCGCCTATAGAGACTAACGTGTTGTTATCTTTTAGGAAGGTCGTGAAATTTGCTAAACGGCCTGTCCCGAATCTCTAAGTATATTTATTAAGTAATTAATGAGGGCCTCGCAATTATTCATTCGATTTGGCGAGGCTCGTCTCATTTTTATTTAAAGGCCAACTTAAGATAACTAAATTTTCTATTATTTGTCTCTAAAAGGCCAATTAATTCACGATTATAAATTCGGGCCTCGAATTCAAGTCCGAATTCAAACAAAAGGGAAGACTCTTTTAGCTTGAACCCGCTACCTAATTCGAAACCCAATTTTATATCATGACGTTTTAACTTTGCGAGGGCCACTGAAATTTGCTGGATGGCACTCCTCGGATTATTTCAACGGGGTATACTCGACTAAAGCAAACTACAGTGTTTATTATTCATTTACAATTGAACCCAATTGAATCACACACAACAAATTATTCTCCAAACTTAAAACTATTTTTTTTTTTTTTAAAAAAAAAAATACTTCTTTGAAACAAAACAACAAAATGCATTAATGCTCCAGAAACATTTCATTTTTCCATTGGAACTTGAAAACTAATGATTAATCAAATCCAGGAAGAAGAAATCTAACGATTATCATGAGTAGAGGCGGATCTAGGACTTCTAGTATATGGGTGTACTACTAAAAAATGAGGAAAAAATGTATTAAGTGAGAATTGATCCCTGCTCCTCTTGGTAATTAACCCAACCTTAAATCAAGTGCACCATTCAAACTTCTTGAAGCCTGGGTGCCAACAGTTAATATTATACAATTTTAGAAAATATGTACATAAAATATCTTAATTTTACGAAGAGATTATGGGTTCACGTGCCCCATATTTTTGCCTATAAATCCGCCCCTGATCATGAGTTCGCACTGACTCATGCAACGTTTGTGCAAATTTGCTCCGAATTTATTTCCTTTTCACGTTTTTAATGAATTCTTCGTGATTCTAATAGATTTCACATTTTCTAATAGTAATCACATATCTTACAACGGTGAAATTCAATCAACTTCAAGTCATTAAACAATCAAAATAAAACTACCAAAGCAAACATGCGTTGAAATTTGATTTCCACTTTCAAAATCCATCAAGTTATGATAATGAAATACACCAGTACACATCCAATCTCAATACAAACGTGTCCTGCTATCATGCTTAATATGTTGGAAATTACAGTGAAGACTGTAGGTAAAATACCTGGAAAGAGAACTGAGATTTGGATCGAATAAGATCAGAGAACTGTATATGGAGCTCAGCTACTGATAAATAACAGCAAGACAGCATTAAACTTGAGCTAGATCCATTTTTGAAAACCCAGAAATATGAATGAAAACCTTGCAATTTGATGGGGAATAACACTGCTTCCTCTATGTGAAATTTGAGCAGAGATCGACATAAAAGGACTTGTATTGAATATTTATCTTCAGCCTTGGGATTACATATCTACCAATGGAAGTCTTCTCTTTTTTTTTTTCTTTTTTTTTTTCAAATTTGAGGGGAGGTGCCCGCTCTTTGTGTTCTATAGGGCGATGTCTATTTTGTATTCAATCGAAAGAGATCAGGAGGAAGAATGACGAACGGCGCTCCACTTTTTTTTTTTCAATCTTTTCTTTTCAGTGTTTTGTTAGTTTATATCTATTGTAATGTATAGATCTAGAGTTTTTTAGATGGGTTTGGGCTTGGGTTGTGTGGGAATTGGGTAAGGAAATTATGGTTTGGGCTGGTTTTGCTTAAAAAATTTCACTTTATACCCATTAATTTTAAACTATTTATCATTTAATGCCCAGATTCAAAATATTTACTACTCCTACCCATGCTCCTCAAACTATTTACCCACCTTTTTTCTTCCATCTCCTCCTCATTTGACCTTCCTCGCTTTATACCCATTGTATTTTTTTCTATATAAAAAATAATCCTTACAAGGCCATCACCAGATACAAGGCCAAACATGAAAGAAAAGAAGCACGAATATATTTTGAAATCATCATCGCTGATCGATTTCATATTCAAGATAACTACAGTTTAACCTAAACACTACTTATATTAACTCCCGATAATTTAAACAATTTAGTTTGGTATTTAATTGAAGTAAATATAATCCTTGCAAATGATACTACTAAAATTTAAGCATCTCAAAAGATAAATCTGATAAATTAGAATTTACCGTTGAGCCATCAATTCCATGATTCTCGAACTACAAATTATTTTTACATGCTCTGAAATCGAGTGCACCACACATATTTACCTGGATGTTCTAAAATCTGATTTATGAGACATGGAGCTGATTTGGGGTGATTGAAATCAAAATTTTCAATTGAAAATCGAAGAAGAACACAACTACAATAATAATCGAAGAAAAACACTATTACCTAACAGTATACCGCTACAGTATACTAATATACTATAGGAGTATACAGTTATAATACAACAGTATACCATTATAGTATACAAATATATTGTTATGGTATACGATAATAATATGCAAGATATTTTACCAATATGCTGTAATAGTATACAATATACTATAATAGTATACTTATTACCCGTAAATTCACTTGATTTTTTCCTTTTAATTTGCTTTTAAGCTTTTACCCAGCGTGAGAGGCAAATTAAAAATGCAAAAAAAAAAAATTATTGCACGTTATATAATGTAACAATATACTCTTACAATTAGATCCTTTTAGAACTTTTTGAAAATTTTATTGGCAACTCGATATTATTTCAATTTAATAATTGAATTAAACTTTTTTTTTTAATTCTTCGCATACAATTGTATATCCTGTTGGTATAACTATATACTATACTGGTATAAAAATGTTAGTTAATATTTTTTGGTTGTATTAGCTACATTTAATTGATACACAATATGATTATTCTTTAGTAATAATATAAAAAAAGAATAACAAAAAATAGTGAAAATAGTAAATGAAACTAGATTATGAAGAGAAAAATGAATATAAAAAAGAAGAAGTTAAATGAAACTAGAATAGGAAATAAGAAAAAAAAGAGAGAAGAAAACGAGAAAAAAGAAAAGGAAAAAGAGAAGAAGCATAGAAATAAAAAATAATTGGAGAATAAACAGAATATTCCCCATAAAATCTACTATGTGTAGGAAATGTAATTAATTTACGGGTTGAAAAATAAATGGGTAGACAAGTGTAAATAATTTTATTTTTGTAGGTAACTGTGTCAAAACCTCGCTTTAAAACCCCTATTGCAATTAAATTCTTATTCTCTTTTCTTTTCTTTTTTTTTAATTGGAAAATCCTAGAAATTAAAAAAAAACCCTAAATTAATCTATTTTTGTAGAAATTAAACTCTTTATTTATTTTAAAATATTAAAACAACTGATTAACTTAAAACTAAAGAAAAAATTCTAATTTTAAAGACTAAAAGATAAATATGTAAAAATGACAATATTTTTCTTTTTGAGAATTTTCCTATGATTAAAAAAATGTTAAAAATGCATGAAATTAAACATAAACAAAGAAAAATTCCTAAAATTAACATAAACTATTTTTGAACTATTTTTAGGAGTCATTTTCATGTAGGGCAAAAATCACGTGCTCACAACATCATGCTTTTTTCTCTTAACATTTAATTTTCTAATGTACAGGGAAAGAGTGTTTGGGAAGGGGTAATCGGTGTTGGTCTCCTGGCTGACCGTAGAAATTATCTGGGACATGATGTTGCCCACATTAAGAGGAAACCCTGCCATAATAGATGCCACCAAAACTTCACAGGCAATGGGAATTGTGTGATCATGAGTGGTGGGGTCAAGCCTGAAACACATGAAGGTCAACCAACCCTTGACTTCAAAGTTGAAAGTATTTCCCATAATCTTCTTACCTACTTGTTGCCAAACTGGAACTGTGCCCGGGGCTGTCAAGTATTGTGCCAACCAAGGACGAACCTTTTCTTTCATTGCCAGCTTTTCGAGGTATTGAGATTCGTCCACTTCATTGAACCCTAAAAATTCATTCAGGGACTTCCCATCCAACATCACTATTTTGTCCCTCACTTGAGTCACTTTTGAGTCCCTCACTATATGATGCACATTACAATAAAACTTCTTTACTATGTGTTCATTGGCGACAATGCAACACTCCTTAAAGAAACCCTAACCATGTCTAGTTCAGAATTGTGCTTGTACATGAGGGTTGAGAGGAAGAAGATCAGAATCAATAAACTGCCTCTCAGGAATCAATTTCCTCTTGGGCCACCACTCTGTGGAAGGCTATCTCACTCATAAACCTATCAGCCTATGCTTTCGGTTTCCTTGTTCTTTCAACACCTCCAACTCGGGGCTCACCCCATCACCGTATCCTCCACTTTCCCCGGATAGTGAAGTTGTGGGGGAGGTGGAGTATTCTTCATCAGTCTTAGCTACAGACTCACTAGACGAGTCCAAAACTATATTTACCGGCCTTTTTGAGATACGGGAAGCTAATGATGAGTAATGCAACTGCAGTGGGATAGACATGTGTGTTGGCGCGGACTTAGAAGTGATGCTACCTAAGGGTGCATACTCGCTCCCCGATGAGTGGGAAGCAGCTCTATCAGCTTCCCGTATTGTCTTAAAGGTCTTCTTTATATTCTCCCGAGCCTGGGGAGTGAGTTTGACAATCCGCTTCCCTTTTCCCCCACGGGAGGAACCACCCCTCACGAGTTGTTGTTCTTTTCCACCTATTTTTTTAACTATGATCTGCAGAGAAAAGTCTAACATTGTTAGTTTAAGCATATGTAGTGAATTGAATGAAATAGTAATGCATATTATATGATCAAGGTTGCATAATATCAGGGGCGCGGACCGCATAAAAGTGTCACACGACCGCGTTAGGATGGCGCGGACCGCGTAAAATAGGAGCGCGGACCACACTTAAGATATTCCTCTGAAACCCCTCTCTGAAACTCACCAATGCAGTAGGGACTGATATGGACCGCGACCGCATTGGTTGTGCGCGGACCGCACAAAAGTGGACGCGGATCGCGCATATGGATGACATAAAAATAGCACTCTCCGAACTTTGCACGCGCGGTCTGTAGTGATTTGGACTGCAGCCACACAGAGATGGTGTGGACCGCGCATGAGAAACTCAACACACAACAAGAGGAAGCGCGGACCGGGAAAAAAGGACGTGCGGCCGTGTAGGGCAAATATTTAACTGAGTGCGGGATTTTTCACTTAAAGTCCAATTTTTAGATCAATTCATGGGTCCTAATTGTCCCTACTTAGTTATTACAAAAATTCATGCCCATTGTTTCAAAAACACACACAAAATCTACCGTAATAGTTAAAACTAAGAGAGAAAGAAGAAAATAAAAAGTTATACCAATAGGAAGCAACTAACAATGAACAAAAATTATTATGAACGAGATTAGTGAAGAATGTTACTAAGGATTGGTGAAAATTTTGACTACTTGAAGCAAGTTGTTTTTTATGCAAAGTGAAAATATAGAGCCCAAGTAGAAATTGGCGAAAAGGTTAAAAATAACCATGGGGTCCCTATTTATAGAAAACACTATGGGACCCTTGTACTTACCCACCAGCACGACCACACAGAAATAGCCGCGGACCGCGCTGGAATTCTAGTAGCCTCAGTAGCTTGAACAGCCTATGCGGACCGCGCTGATTTGTAACGCGGACCGCGCTGGAAACTTTAGAGATCATGTTAATTGGCCATCTCCTGCGCGGACCACACAAAAATGGACATAGACCACGCAGCTAACTTCAGAGCCTCAATTCATATTTCACCAGCTTGCGCGGACCGCACTAATTTGGTGCATGGCCGTGCAGGCAAACTTCAGAGACCTTAATTTTTGGCACTTTTGTCCTGCATTGGTCCAACATCAATCCTGCAACATCTGACAAACCATGAGTTTAAAAATCCTAATCTACAATAGAAAATGAAAAGAAAGAAAAAGACATGAGTTGCCTACCAATAAGAGCCTGATTTAATATCGCGGCACGACGTATGTTACCATTATATCTCCTCAAATCAGGAATCGCCACCATGTCGCTCTCATCAAACTCTCCAAGAAATAGTAAAAAGCACAACCTCCAAGGTGACCTAGCATTTTGTCAATAAATGGTAGTGGACAGTAATGTTGACGGGGCACTTTGTTCAAAAGTCCATCCTTCTGGTAACCTTTCCACCCTGAAGCTCATTGTTCTACACACTGTACTGCATGAAAGTTTGCCATTACGGTCTTTTCATCCTCCATTTATCTAACATGATTTGAGGGAGTCCAAGGATTGTACAAAGGATTCTCGGGAGCTGGGTAGAGAACCACTTGTTGCATCACACTATCTAACCCTCGTTCATGTTTCAAACACAGTTTTTCATCATCCTTTAAGAGAGCATCGAGTTCAAAAATTTGTAGACACGTGTGTGGCTCAGTTTGTTTCATTTCTAGCATCAGGGGGGCCTCAATTTTTGGCTTGTCTAGAGGAGTTACCTATTCATCAAGGTCCAACGACAACCTACTAGGTTCACACAATTCCATGACATGCAAAGCATCAATGCACATCACCCCAATTGAATTATTATTCATCTTGCAGTTTAGAGGTATGGACACAAGCTGATATTCAATTTTAATCATAAAACTTATATCATCCATTATCATCACTGTGACAATGTCAACAAAGGAACACATCTCGGTTCTATTAGATTGCTTCATGGACTTGCATACCGGAAAAACCACTTTTTCATCACCAACACAGAAGGTCATCTCTCCCGCCTCGACATCGACCAAAACCTTCCCGATGGACAGGAAAGGTCTACCAAGAATAATTGGGACTTCAAAGTCCACTTCACAGTCTAAAATGACGAAATTAGCTAGCAAAATAAATTTATCTACTCGCACATGAACGTCAACAATTATACCCAAATGTCTCTTCATTGACCGGTCAGCTATTTGAAGCCTCATTGAGGTTGCTTGTGGTTGACCAATTCCCAAGGTTTTAGATATATGGCATCAAGTTTATACTTGCCCTTAAATCACAAAGGGCTTTTGCAAAGTCGGCATTTCCAATGGTGCATTGGATAGTGAAAGCTCCGGGATCTTCTTGCTTTGGGGCCATGGAGTGCACAATTGAGCTCACTTGATGCGTCATAGGTATTGTCTCACAATCCATTGACCTCTTCTTAGTGACCAACTCTTTCACGAATTTGGCATACCCCGGCATTTGCTCAAGTGCTTCAACTAAGGGAATGTTGATTGTAAGAGCCTTTATCATGTCTATGAACTTTTTGAACTAGTGATCACTTTTTCTCTTAGCTAACCGTTGAGGATACGACGGAAGGGGCTTAGGCAAAGGTGCTTTGGCTTTGGGCACCACCGGCTCGGGTATATCGACAACGCGTTCACTAGACGGGTTCACAACACTTTCTGTCTCTTCCTCGGCCTCCTCATCAATGTCAATTCATACCTCATTTTTTGTACTTGATTCACCCACACCTTCCATACTCAAAGGAGCATTCTCAACTTTCAATTCAACATCTCCATTCACAACCTGCTTTTCTATTGAGGTATGCATTTCACCACCGCTTCCACCTCTCGTAGTAATCTCCATCACATGATTGGTATTCTCGCCCTTTGGGTTTACCACCGTATCACTCGGTAGAGCACCCTTTGGGTGTGTATTCAAAGCTTGGGAAATTTATCCTATTTGAACCTCCAAGTGACGGATGGAAAGTGTTATGTAAAGCCAATTGCGCATCCGAGTCTTGGTTCTTCTTTATCATTTGTTCAAACGTAACCTCAATTCTCCCAAATTCATTGCTCGAAGAACTCGACCCTTGAGATTGATACGGTGGAGGGTTGTTTAGTTGTTGAAACATCGGGGGCCTTTGAAAGCCTTGCCCCCGATTACCTTGGCCACCATTGTTGTTCCACCCCCTTGACCATTGTTATTGTTACAATTGTTGGTGTTGTTTCCATTCCAATTTCCACCATTGTTACCTTGATGCCCCCAATTGTTGCTTTGGTTATTCCCATTCCAATTTCCACTGCCTTGTTGTTGATTATTGTTATTCTAATTTCCACCTCCTTGTTAATTATTCCAATTCCCTTGAGATCGCCATTAATGGTTGCCTTGGTTTCCTCTTCCTTTGTAGTAGTTAACATATTGACAATCCTCACTTTGCTCATCATAGCACTCATTTGAATACCACTACCATCATCATAGTTGTCACAATTTCCTTGTTGTTGTTGCCTTCTTTGCCTTCTCTTCATCATATTCACTCTTTCCATAGCATTGAGTCGGTGCAGGTTTTCAATTTATTACAATTGCGCCTTCGCCAATTGATTCATTGTTGTTGTAAGTTCGGCAATACCTTGCCCGTGGTCATGCAATTCCTTATGAAAATGTATGACATTAGGATCACCTTGAGGAATGTTTGCCCGGCTTTGCCATGCCGAAGAAATATTGGCTATTTCATCTAACACATCACAAGCTTCATTGTACGGGAGTTTCAAAAAATTTCCACCCGCCAATTGGTTCACAATACATTGGTTTGTTGTGTTGTTGCCTCTATAGAATGTTTGTTGTATCATCACATCATTCATATCATTATTTGGACACTCTTTGACCTAGTTCTAAATCTCTCCCATATTTCATACAAAGGTTCCGTTGGCTCATGTTTGAAATCCAAAATGTCATCACGAAACGCCGCTATGTGACTTGGAGAAAATAAGTGATAGAATGATCCAGTAACCTTTCCAACCAATCGAGTGCTTTACCCCAAAGAGAGAACGGGAAAAGCCTCAATCTCGGACACATTGGTTTGTTTACTCCCCTAATAAGTATCTACGAACCCCTTCAAGTGCTTGTAAGCATTTTGATCGAAGGCGCCCGTAAAATACCCTCTTTGCTCAAGAAGTGTCAACATAACATTAGTGATTTGAAAATTCCCCGCCCGAATTCAGGGAGGAACTATGGCACTTTCATAACCCTGGTTCGGAAGGAGCCTTGGAGCTACTCTTGGTGGAGGCGGAGGAGGGTCTGGAATTTGATTATTAGGATTTGCATTAGCATTTCTACCTCTCCGTGGTACTTGTGGTACCTGGAGCTCCTCTTGTTCAACATCATCAACCTCCTCCCCCATGACCACGTTATCAAGAAGGAAACTCCCATTTAGATCCATGTGTACCTGATGGATCGTAACAAATAACATTAGTAAAAAGAAGGAAAAAGAAGCAAAACACAAAAGTAGCTACACAAATAGTCAACACCGTAAGCTCCCCGGTAACAACACCAAAAAGTGATCGCATCGGACTAAACCTTAGTAAGAGTGGGCGCTAATTACTTTTACCCAATAGTGGTATCGTGGTCAATTTCCACAGGGAGCTAGAAAAGAGAGTTGAGTATTTGTTAAGTATGTGTTTTGGCTTCTAATTGTGCTTCTACTATTTTTGGGTTTTTATGTTTATCAACTACAATTTTAACAACTACTAATTAGAACTATATTATGCAAAAATATGGATTCTAGTTTGTATGCAAGATGGAGAAAAGCACTAGGGTTGTGGCATTTACCTAGTTGGTCAACTAACGGGTGGAGATTACTAATGCACGAATGATGATTATGGGACTCATGCTATAATTATTGCACGATTGCACTCATCCTCACACCTCTCGGTAGAGAGAGTGATTTTGCCCAATTGACTCTCTCGAGACCAATTGGGTAGGCCAATATGCCCAAGAAACTTAGGGTTCAAGTTGAGTAATTACTCTCTCGAGGTTTAACCCATTAATTGGAACAATCATTCCTTATTCGGTCAATTTAGGAGTCTTAGACACTCTTTCTCAAGAAGTGTCAAGACCCACTAAGCTAGACTTAGTGTTTGCAACCACCAAATCCTAATTAAACCATAAAATTGACCAAAATAGCAAACACCCATTCATTCAAGCATTAAACAATGACATCCATTAATTACCCACATTATGGTTGAGCCACAAACCTAGATAATGGGTTTAGCTAGACATGAAAGAAGCAGAAATTGAAGAAATATTAGATGAAATCAACATATTAATTAACTACAATGTTAATCCTTGACAAAACAAAAAGAAATTGCCCAAAACAGGCTTAAACTCTAGTCTCACGAGTGCAGCAGTTGTGTGTAGTACAAAACATAACCTAAAATTGATAAAATATTCTGTTTATTATTGGCTAGAAAAACTGAATAAAAATGCCCCCGCGGGACTGGCGCGGATCGCGCAGAAATGTTGCGCGGCCGCGTAGGATGTTGGTCTTCAATGTCTTCACTCTGGAGCTAGGGGCGTGGATCGAGCAAAAAGGGAGCGTGGCCGCATTGACTGAGGAACGCGGAACACGCAGAAATGGAGTGCGGCTGCATGGACAAATTGGTCAAAATTATAAGTTTCTGAATCTCACCCATGCGGACCACACTATTTTGGTGCGCGCCGCGTGGGTTTTTTCTTAGCCTCTGAAGCTCCTCAAGCGCAGACCGCATTACTATGAGCACCGATCGTACAGGTCTCAAGTTAAATACTAACTCTCTGAACCTCCAGCGCGGCCGTGTAGCAAATCAGCACGGTCCGCACTAGGTCTGTTTGATCTTTACTTAACATGACTTTCCTACTTGGCAGATTATACTCCTTGTCGAGCCGATTTGTTACCATTGTCATCTTGTCGGTCAAAACCTGTGATCAAGTGCAATTTGTTAGCATTTTGGGACTAATTTATGGCAAATCATGCACAAAGCTTAGACAAGAATGGATATAAAACATGTTAAAATCACAGTTATCACTTGCAATGCCTCGAAGTTTGTAACCATATCACTCTTAATACCTTCTTCAATTCTTTCCCCAACTTGATAATGTCAGAAAACTTATGATTCCCAATCACCATCAATCATTTATAGTATTGCAGATCTTTAGCTCGGACAAAGCACTTGTTCATTTGTTCTTCTTCGAAGGCAGTTCTGACCTTAGCAGATTCAGACCTCCAGCGAGTAGCATACTCGCGGAATGTTTCTATGGGCTTCTTCTTTAGATTATGGATGTAAAACATGTCTGGCGCACTCTCTATCTTAAGCCTGAACCTGTCCATAAAATCAGATGCCATACCTACCCAATTCAACCACTTCTTGGGATCTTGGCTGATGTACCAAGACAGAGAATCTCCTTTCAGACTCCTCATGAACAGCTTCATGCGGATCCTTTAATCTTTTCCTACTCCGACCAGCTTGTCGCAGTATGTTCTCAAATGGACCCTTAGATCACCTGTACCATCAAACATTTTGAACATAGGAGGTTTGTACCCTCAGGCAGTTCGACATCCGGTTTTATGCAGAGGTCCTAGTAGTTCAACCCTTCAACTCCTTTGCTTCCTTCGACACCCCAAATTTGGCTGGTTAGCTTCTTAAGTTCCTTAGCCAAGTTTTCGATGGGTAGATCCTTTTCATCAGACTCGGGTGTGCAAGATATTGGTTGGGTAGATAGTGGCATGGTGTCCACGTAGAAGGGGTTGTTATGGTGGCCTGGTGTATGGGCATAGAAATGGTCATTTGCGGAGTTTTGAGGCTATGGGATGAGTAATGGAGCGTTATTTGGGGTGTGGCAAGTATTACATTGGTTCTTTGTTGGAGCAGTGGGATGATTCGGTTGCTTTGGGATATTTTGAGGCGGTATGGTGTTTTGAACATTGGGGAAGTTGACGTTTGGGGTGCTGAGGGAGAATGATAGGTTGTCCTGATTTCGAACTTGATTGAGCTCTTCCTGAAACTTCAACAACTTTTGTTCAAGTTGTGAATCATTTTCATCGGGAACCCGAATATCATGGCCATCAGTGGCCTCTACTGTTGCATTCTCTTTTCTGAAGCTGTTCAAATCTTCCATCTTGCTTTTGTTTTTGTTCTTAACAAGACTAAGAGGTGTAGCGGGTGGAGGACCTAGATCTTGCGGAATAAGATGATGTTGCTAGAGGACACGAACTAACCTTTGGGGAGGGGAATAACAAAACAGAAATAAAACAAAAAGGTAACCGAGTTAGTAAGGATCATAAAAATTATTGCAATATTTAAACACATAGTGCAGGAATGTAAAACATGCCATAATTTGGGAACCTTGTTGTGCTAGAGGTCGGCCTAACGTCAAATTTATTTGGAGAACTTAGAATGCTAAATGCATCATTTTATTGATAAAAATAAGACAAATCCCAAATCGACACTAAATAAACAGGAAGTAGAAGTTACTAATGGCCATCGGCGTTGTTACATTTTAAAGCGAAAAAGATAAACTCCTATCTACTTGGTCTCAAAAGGACCTTCCCCATATTCGGCATCCTTGGCTCCTTCGAACAGCTTCCCCAACTCGCGAAGTCCTAGAAACAGGTACGCTCTAGCTAGATATCCACCTTCAGCCCCTTTAGCCTCTTGCCAATCTTCAACCCTTTTGAGAAACTTTCTTTCACGTTCCACTATGCCTTGCTCCTAGTATCTCAACCTTTTGTTGACATTGGTAGCTAGCCTTTGGCTAGACTCTTGTATTTCATGATGTTCACTTTCATACTCACGAATCCTTTTGCACAGCTAGTTGTACTTGACTTGCGCCTCAGCTTTTTCATTTATAATCTTATGGCCTCGAACAAACCCCGGCTGGCCCAAACCATCAAGATTATCTTCCAACCATCCTGAATGGAAAGGAGTGCCGGAAACATGATACTTGTCTGACTCTAAGATGTCTCTCTCCATTATGATCTTGCAATGACACATGTGTTAGGCTTGGCATTTGTAGGGACTATCATCGTTCTAGAAGTCGTCTTGAAAATGGCTCATCTTGTCGACCTTTGGTATGACTCGATTCCTACCACCTTGCCTTAAAACTCGATGAGGGACATAAGGGTATGTTCCTCTGAGACCAATTAGTATCAGGAAAGGTACATCTCTGGATCGGGCGATGAATTCTTCTATTAGAAACCATTCAAACATTTATCGAACTTGTTCTTTGATAATAGGCAAAATCTAGATGATTTAGCTACTATTTATGCTTCCTATTGATTATATTCAAAGGTCATAGTATGATTAATTGATGAAGTATGGGCTCTAATTGTGATTTGTATATATTTCAGGCTAAGGAGCTTGTATTATGCAAGAAAATGTGATTTGGAATCATTTTGGAGCAATAAAGACCCCTCGGAGCTGAGTATGGTTGAAGACAAAGCCAAAAATTAAGGCAATTGAACAATTGGGCTAGTGTGCCCACATTGCGTCCAAGATAGAACACTCAGCAACTAGCGCAGTCAGATGCACGCCCAGGTGCGCGACTGCGCTAGCCCAATGTTTGGCAATATTTTGTTTCGGGGCAAAAGTGGAAATCTGGAAGAAATTCACTTAACCTATATAAAGTCAAGCTCGTCCAAGGGAGTTTTATCAAGGTTTTCATAGGCTAAAGAAAGACATAGAGAGGCAAGAGGCAATGAGGAATTTGAATCATCAAGTTTTTTTTTTCTTCTTTACGTTCTTGTTAATTGGGATGAAATTGAATCTAATTGTGATGAACGCTAGTATGAGTGGTTAAAACCCATTGTTCTAAGGTCATGGGTAAACATGAATGTTGTTGTTTGAAGTTAATTTGATAAAGTTGGTTTATCATCTTGGGTTGTTTATTTAATTATGTTATTAATTATTTTGCTGAGTAGCTAATAGTTAAACACTATCTACCAATCCAGAGTTGAACTCGAAAGTGGGAACTTTAGGTTGCATATAGAATTAAATAGAGCAAGTTCTTGAACTCGGGCCTTGGGGAACGGTCGCAATTGGGATAGACATATACCCACTTGCCTTGCTTGGTTAAAGTACAGGAGTTGTAAATGCATTTTTGTTAATCTTAATTCCATAGAAATATAGGCGTTGAGTTAACTTGAACATGCGAGTAAGAAGTCGACAGATTCTTATAAGTAATATAAACCTTGTCAATCAATAACCCAGATAAATCGATTAGTCATCTTAAGCTAAGGACACAACAAGATTGTTAACTAGCCCTTAACCCTAGAATATCCTCTCCTACTGTGTGTTATTCAAAATTGTTATTTGATTGGTTAATTACTTTAATTAGATTATTTCTTGATAATTTAGGTAGTAAAATAAGTACATCTTTATTTTGTGATACATCACTTGAGTAAGTAAAGTAATTCGGTTTGAATCAGTTAATATTTGATCACAAGTCCTCGAGGGAATGATACTCTACTCACTACTCTATTACTTGACGATCACATGCACTTGCGTGGGTATTTTTGGTCGCAACATTCTTCGGTCAGATTATCAAACATCTCAACCTATCCTTTAGCATCCTCCGACTGAGCAAACATGTCGGGGATGTAATTTATTTGCTTTGGATGGTGGAAAGCGATGTAATTATCCCAGTCCCTACACCGAATTTATTGTTGATATTTTCCCTTTTGGAGATGTTCTGTGAGTCAGAGTTGAAGTAATAAATTGTAGTCTTCGAAGTGTTTTGCTCCTCATTGACGCTTCTCCAAGGCTCGGTATATGTCTACAATAATCATGGGTACAATGCTGAATGCTTGCCCATCAATCCTTTCCATTAGGATTTTGGTTACCATAGCCAGCCTAGTATGAGTTCTCCTTTTCTTCATCAGAAATACAATCAGACCTAGGAAACAGAATATGAAGACAAAAACCCTATGGTGGATGTGTCCGAATGATGTGATGGCAAACTCGCCAGAGTAGGTACGATAAGATTTGTTGTAACTATACCTTACATACATGTAGTCAAAAGGGCTGTATGATTCCTTTATGTATGTTAATTCTGGATTCTTCTTCAAACCCATAATTTTAAGAAAACCCATACCTTTGCGATTCTCAAGCATTAGCAAGCTTGGAGTTTTCCATATTAGACCGGCCAATCCTCCTATCTCCTCCAGCAAGTGTGTCATCTCAATGCCCCCAAAGCAGAATACTGCCCTTTCGCAATCCCAAAAATAATATGGTAGCTTCTATGATCATGTTATTAGGTTGTATCTCCATGAGGTATGGTAGATTTCTAAAATATTTTTGACGAGATTTAGGTCACTGGAGTGTAAATATTTCAACCAGCTTAGCAATCTTGGGTGGATGTTAGTGACCACGCTGAATCTGGGGACTTCATGCCTCATATTTCTGCAAGGAAAATAAGGTTAGACCCTTCCCCCATCGGAATCGACTATTTAATATCAACAATTAGCATGAAGCAATTTAGTTCTCCAAATATATGAACAGAACGTTACAACGTCCATTTTGGGTTTAGGGAAACTCACGAGCTTTGGACAAGGCAATCTTAAAGCATCATTATGTGGACAACATAACTAATCTGGTTAGGTTTGACATGATGCATGCACAATTTAATAGAGTAAAGTTTCTATGGGGTTTTAGACTGTTACCCTTGAGCGGACAACTCAAGGGGAAAGGCTTGGAACTGTCGACTGCACCGCTGGTCGACTAGATTTACTGTAAATATGCCTTTCTGAATTTAGCAAGTAATGATATAGGAAGAGCACAACCACTCATTATAAGTGTTGCTATAGTATTTGTTTTGGCATGAGTGGAGTATGATGTCGAGCATGATTATGCAATAATCAAAAGCATGTTGACATGTATTTGCACATTAAAAAAGCGTTAAATACAATAGTTTCATAATTAAAAGCAATAAAGGAAAGAAAACAAGGAGTATATGTCAGTTTTGCTTCTAAAGAAGAAATTAAATACTTAAAATAATTAAACATGTAATTGCACATATGGAGAGGAACAAATTTACAAGAATAATCTGAAATGGTAAAAGCCTAAGAATCCCCAGCAGAGTCGCCATGCTGTCGCATCCCATTGTTTCGCTAAATCGAGTTTATGATATTTCGTTGGGACAACTCTTTCTTTTTGGGAAAGGGGTTTTGCAATTTTGAAGAGTCACCATCTAATGATTTTAAGGTGCGTCAGGGCACCTATGGGGTTCACTTATCTTGGTAACCAGAGAAAGGGTAAGGGCTTGAAATTATCCCAAGGGGAAGGTGTTAGGCACCCATCAAATTCCACGAGTGTGGTTCCCAGCCAGATCATTTTTGTGAATTTGTGCAATTAACAAGTAAGCAAATAGTGCTAAAGTAATATGGGGTTTTGAAATTAAATACATAAGCATTTATTTGAAAAACAATGAAAGCAAGATTTTGAAAAAAAAAAAAAGATACAATCTAAGCATGTTGATGAATAAAAGGGGTCCTAAGTTTGTTTGTAATATGGATCATATCAATGCAATATCTGTAAATCACTCCTCCAAAGAGGGGCTACACGTGGCATTATCATACTGGTCATCATATCCATATCTACCCTTCCCACCTTGTAAAAGTATTAATGCAGGGATTGGTCTCGACCTCTACTGCGTGCTGTTATCCATCTCATTCCTATCAGTGTCGGATGAATTTTAGGACTACTATTCCTATAAGAGGGAGGATTTTAGGTTGACTCTTAGGTTTAAAGGTAAAAAGGCTAAGGCGACATACAAAACACGTAGGACTGCATTTAAAGGGAAAACATGCAAGCAAACAAAAGTTTCACATAAACCTCCGCAAAGAATGCATATGAATAGCACGACACAAACATAATTAAGGTCTGAATTTAAAAGCCCAACAACAGGGGATTTGAGTCAGAACCGGATTCATTATATAGCTCAGATAAGAAGTTCGAATCAGGCCTATCTGTTGGTTGTAACAATTGATAATTAAGTAAAGGCAGATTCAATTTTATCATTATTATTACCTAAGGCTTGCCTAGGCGTAGTAGTGTTATCCTAGGAGCATCATATATGTTACTGATTACGAGTGTAGTAAAAGAGTAAAAAGTTTTAAACAAGAAATTTGGATCCTATAAGCATGCTTTCCTATCCGTATTGATAAAGGAGTAGGTTATTTACACTAATTTAGAACAGTATGAGTCAAACTAATTTATAACTAAATTAGTTTTAGGTCCTATAGGCATGGTATCTATTTGAATATAAAGTACAGTAGGCAGGATTTATTTGATCACAATAAAATTCCTACAGACATGATTTCTATAAAGATCTTATAGGCATGACATCTAATTTTGAAACTGGTTTTAACCTTGTGGACATGATGTCTGATTATAGCCATTAGATCCTATAGGCATGATGTCTATGTGTGGAAGTAAAACATGCGGAATTTATTAAACAGATCCTACAGGCAGGATATCTAAGTGTGGAAGTAAAACACGTAGAATTTATTAAACAGATCATATAGGTAGGATATCTACCCTTAAAACATCCACAATTACCCAATCCCTTTTCACTAGCCAACCCCAATATTGTTACAAATTATTACAGATCAAATACTTAAATTACAAAGTAGTGCAGAATAAGAAATTACATACAAAAGAAGCTTGATCATAACTTTCTATCTGAGTTATATAATTAATCACTTCAGATGCCCATGATGTTTCAAAGCCTTTATGACAACTGGGTGTGCCAGAGTTCCCTAAGGACCTCGGGGATCCCGAGCAGTGCTCACACCCAGATTTTCATAACCAAACAGATTGAGTGTAGTGTGGAAGGGCCAGCCCTTATATGTCCAAGTTTAAAGGGAGCTCAAGGGTCCAAGGCAAGGCTCACACAAGAGAGGCAAAACCTAAGTTCTAAGAGTATAATATAAGTGTAGAACTTAGTTTGAAACAAATCTATTAAAATTGGATTGAAAAAAGTAAGTGGTAAGGCTGATTTTAAAAATAATTGTAGTAGTGAAACTCAAACTATGCAGAATTAGTAGTCATTCAAAGGGGACAGGGATTATGGAATTTATTGTGTAACCCCAATAGGCTTGGTTTGGTCATGCACAACAATAGTTGATGCTGGCATGGACACAAATCATCCAAAGGAACACAAACACATATATGAGATATGGGGGTTTGGGATTCATAAGGTAGCAATTAAATAACAAATGACTAACAAAGTGCACACATAGATAAACATTAATTTAAAAGGTAAATGGAACATATTACAGCATGCTAGTAACATGTCTTGACTACAGAAACATGAGTAGAAGTAGACAAGAATGAGAAACTGGAGCAATTAAAGAAAGCATGTTTTTGTTGAGGCTTGTAAGTTAACTAGGACTTACCAGTAGCGAAGCAAAATGCAAAAAATTTAAAGCAAACAAAAGTCCACAGTCTAGCCTTGGCTTTCAACCGGCTAGACAAAGCAACAACACAAGTAGTAGTAAAGAAAGAAAGTGTTTTAAGTGTAAGTGTGTGTTTTTGAACTCAAGTTGTTCGTCTGTTTAAAGAAAAGAGGGTAGGGTATTTATAATTTTGAAAACAAGTGAAGAGTAAGATAATAAGTAAAGTATTAACACAAACATGGAAACAATCACAAGTCAGAATCAATTATACAAGTGATTCCCTTTAATTAAGGAATCCCAGTTTAACGGGTACTAACATGTTTCAATTAAGGAAAGAAAATTAGTTTGGGATAGATTGATTATTGCCATATAAGGGGCAATAAAAACAAGAAGTAAACAATCAAGTCTAAGTACAAAATAGGCTTATTTTGGGAAAGGATTCAGCAAGGTAAAATATCACAGTAAAGGGAAAGGAATCAATTAATTTTAAACAGGCGAGTGAAATTAGGGTTCATAAAAGAAAAAAGTTTTGCAGTCAGTCACCAGATCGAGATCAATTAAGGAAGAAACTTCAGTATATAAATAGAGTGAACAGAAGCATCAGACATGCGAGGCCAAACACATTGGCAAAAGAGGTAACACAAACATACAGTAGTGGCAGAAATAAGCTAGGATTCAGTAGTAAGGAAAAAATCCGAGGCACAGTAGTCAAGAAGGTCAAGTAGAATCAATAGTGAAGAAGAACATAGCATCAGGTAAGAGAAATCAGAAACAAGTAAAGATCTCACAATAGTAATAAGTGAGAAAAACTGCTTAGAAATTTAGGGCTTCAGCACTAGTCGAGTTTAAGAGATGGTAAAAAACTCAAAATAAAACAAGTCAAACAAGGAAAAGAGAGTCAGAAACAAAGAATAAGTACACATGCAAACAAGCAATTTCAGAACTCGGATAACACTAAAAGGAACTAGGGTTTTAACATGCTGAAATAGCAGAAGAACAATATGAGCAAATCATTTTAAACACAGCAAAATCACAAACAATATTAATCAGAGAAGAGATATTTTGAAAAACTCAAAGGAAAACACTAATTGTCGGAAAAATGAAGAGTCATTTTGAAAGAAAAATCAAAGAACCTTCGAGAAAATACTTAAGAAATTCACAGTAAGTACAGATCTAAGAGAGATCTGAGAATTGAAAGGTCTTAGAGCTAGGGTTTCAAAAAAAATCCAAAAGAAGTGAGAAAGACTTTGAAAGTTAACGGTCTAACCAGAAAAAGTATAGGATCGGCCTTGAAAGGCCAGAGAAAGGTCATGGATGGCCGTAGAAAGGCCATGAACAATAGTCGAGCAAGGCCTGGACCAGATTCCTTCGAGGACTGGCCATAAAACCATGTAAGCAAACATTCAGGAAGCACAAGAGGTTGATACATGTCTCGAATAACCACGCGGGGCCATGGATTAGGAAGGTATTAGGGTGGATTAGGGTGGGATTAGATGGCGACGACTAGGGTTCAGGTGAGGTTTCAGAGAGAATTGAGAGAAGAGGGATTGAAGGGTGGTGTTTTGTGATGAATGAGGTAGGGTAAGGTGTCGTTTAAGGTTAAAAATGGAAAAGGCAAATAGTGGTTGTTGATCTAAATGATCAACGACTAGGATTGAAATGGTCAGGTAGGAGGTCCGGGTTGGGTCCTTTAATTGGGTTAGGGGTCGGGTTTGAATGGGAATTGGGCCAGAAAATTGGGTATAGTTTAGGGTCAGATTTAGGTTAAAATTTAAATGTAATTGCGCTATTATTTTAATAGCCAATTTTCCCCTTTTAAAATTATAAAAAATAGGAAATTAACTTTTGGAAATAAATTGAAAGTACTAAAATAATTTATAGCATATAACTACCAATTTAAAATACATGTTTTAATTTTATGAACATAAAACACAATTAAATCTTAAAAAGGCTAATATTGCAATTATGTGCAATTGGCTTTTTTTTTATTAAAAAAATGCTAAACAAAATTTTAAAACATGTAAAAAATTACCTTAGCTATTCTCGACGTAAATATGAAAATACAATATATGAATTACCAAAAAATAATAATTTTGGAAATGATTATTGAGTTTTATGAATAAAAAAGGGAAATAAATTGATTTAAAAAACCTCAAAAATTATAGAAAATTAATAAAACACTTGAATATGCTTACATATGTATATATGTGCCATTTTGAAGCTATCTTTCGTATTGAAAAATATACAGGGAAAAATTGGGTGTCAACAACTTCTGCATTTGTGCAACACATATAAAAAGGAATAACACTGATATTTATAGAGTTAGTAAATAAAGATTAACCAGAATTCTGATGCTACTCTTCCTTGGTGGAAGCGTTCTAGTTGATTTCAACTTCTAACTCCTTCCCTATCTTGGATAATGTTCTCTTTGATTAAGGAGTCTTTCTCCGTATCAATTATGCAACCTTTTCGATCAGGAAATATCAAGTATTCCAAGTTAAGTTTATCTCATTTGCGTGCATCCCACATACTCGAATATGCCCGTTTCTATGCACACACGGGATGAACTTGGTTCATGCCTCAGTTCCTTTGTCAGTCTTCAAAACTAACATTTACTTGGCCAACACTTTTTTCTTTAAGTAACAACTTCTTAGTAATAATAAAATATTTAAATATGTTAGGGTTAATAAACTTTTGTTAAATTAAATAGAAAGTAGATAAATTTGTTGTATCTTTTTTAAAATATTTTCAACTTTGTTGAAATTTTAGAGTGGCAACTTTAAAATTCTGAGATTTTTGTCAAGAACAAAAAAAAAAAAGTTTACATGGTGGCTTTCCAAACAGACTCTTATGTATCGTTATGTGAAATCCTAGGTCCGCCACTGCTTAACGCCACTATATATCGTTAGTACTCAAACTTATCAATATGTGTTCATACTCCTACAGTCCTACTCATATAGGAAATCAGCAAGAATCTTGACTAAATACGCTGCTAATGTGAACATGCTTAGCTGACGTGAACCAACTTCTCACATGCATGCGTCGTTTGTTGCACAATGCAATCTAAATGAACCTATTCTAGAGTTCCCTGCCAACTTTTCTCCCTTAAAACAGCTAACTTGACTCAACTATAGGTTTACTTTTTTATTTGATCTGTTTGTCTTCCTGTTTTTTTGGTATTAAAATATGCATAATTTGTGCAGTGTTTTATTAATACCAGAAACCAAATTGTACCACTATTAGTTATTGGAGATTATATTAGTAATGCAGGCTTTTATACTGGAAACTAATGTTGTACAACAATACAAGTAATTATACAACTTATAGTGGATTAAATATTTGTATCGCTTAGACCAAACAACATTAAATTTATAATTATGTGTGTTACGATTTTACATTTTCCAGACTTTATTCGTTCTAATGTAATCCAGCTTTCTCTCAAGAAAATATAGCTCTACTTTTCTCATGGCAACTCAAGTATTTTTTGAAATATTATAGAAAGGAATTTGTTTAAATATCATTACACAAATTTCCCACAGCCAAAATTTTTGAGATTCATATGATGACGTGGCGAGTTCTGGTTTTATGCGTGATTGTTTGGCCAAGCGTGAAGGAAGCAAATTAGTCAAAAACGCACAACAAATTAAAAACACAAGCCGGTTAAGACGAAATAGAAAATTGACTACTTCTGAAATGACCATTCCCTCTCGATCCCAATGATATTAGCGCTTTTAATTTATGACATTACAATTCCACTGATGTTTCTCTTCACCGTATTCAATCTATAACGACGGAAAAAACTTATTTACACCTTGTTTTATTTTGCACTAATTTATTATTAATTATTTATGGTTAAATAATAATGTATTATTGTATCGAATTATCTCTTAACAAAGATAATATGGACACCATATTTGAGTAAGAATTTTCCCCATAAAAACCTACTACTATAAGTTTGTAAAAAGTAGCACATTTTCATTTCTCTATTATTTACTTCACTGCTTTTTACCAGGCAAGTTTTCATTAGCCATTCGATGACTACCATGGTTTAAAAAAAGCAAGAGTAAAAAAGAAAATGAAAAATTCTTCTTAAAGATAATGAGTTTGTTAATGAAACCTAAATAAAGGAAAACCTCAAACACATATTTTGTATCCATTTTAATCCTCTTTTCTGTCTAGGTCTTTGCCAATGAAAAAGGTTGAGAATTGGATAGGATCATTTTTATCTCATCCTCCTTCCACCCTTCTTTTCTTGTCTGATAAGAACAAAAGCGCATGCATGCGTAATTATTATCTGTTTCAAAATTACTATTGTTATCATTTTCTATATATTTATGTTTGCACATAGATAAATATATATATTTGATTGATATATATCTAGAAAACCTCTCTCAAGAAAGAAAGGAAAAAACTGGATTTCTTACCTTAATCCAATTCATAAGCCATCACAAGAGGAAGAGAATATCAAATTTCTTGTTTTTGATTTTGATTTTCCATTCTTTTCAAGACGGGAATCAGAATCAAAGACGTGTTAATAAGCTGTTACCATAACAACAACATTCTATTATTTTTTCCCTCACACTTTTTCTCCCTTATCACAATTTGTGAGTAATTCAAGGAAAATCATAGCCTCATTCTTTTTGAGTTTTCTCCCTTTGTCTCCCCCCTCTCTATATATCCACTTAAATATCATTCTTTTACATATGCACTGTCTCTTCAATGGTATCATCACAGCATTTGTTGGGCAAGAATTTGTATCTTTTCACATTGTATTCATTGTGCTAAAATCAACCCAAAGTTCCAATCTTTAACATATTTTGAGCTACAATCAACCCAAAGTTTCATTCTACAACTCATTTTGAGCTAAAATCAAAACAAAGTTTAATTCTTTAAACACATTTGATCTACAATCAACCCAAAGCTTCAATCTTTTTAACACATTTAGGCCAAATTTGCCAAAAGGGTCTTCACCAAAAAGGCATAAAAAATGGCACAATCGTTTAGCTGGTGGGGTAAAGAAATTCAAAGGGGTACCCCTGTGGTGGTGAAAATGGAGAACCCAAATAACTGGTCCATGGTTGAGTTACAAAGTCCATCAGATGATGATTTTCTGTTAACAAAAGGTGAAAAGGTGAAAAACAAGAATGCAAAACAGCTCACATGGGTTCTTCTTCTTAAGGCACATAAAGCAGCAGGTTGCTTAACTTCAATTGCCTCTGCATTGTTCAGTCTTGGCTCTGTTATTCGCCGCCGTGTTGCCACCGGACGAACAGATTCTTCAACCGTTAATAGCCGGTTTTATATTTGTATAAAGGTCTTCCTTTGGTTATCTTTAATCTTGTTAGGTTTTGAGATAGCTGCATATTATAAAGGTTGGCACTTTAGTGCTTCAGAGTTTCAAATTCAGCATTTTTACACATTGGCTAATCCATTAGCTGTAAAGGATGTGTTTGATTCGCTTTATTCCATGTGGGTTTTAATTAGGGTGGAGTATCTTGCTCCCTTTCTTCAATTACTGGCCAATGTGTGCATTGTCCTGTTTCTTATCCAGAGTTTGGATAGGTTAATCCTGTGTTTGGGTTGTTTCTGGATCAAGATAAAGAATATTAGGCCAGTTTTAAAAGAGGGTGCATTGGATCTTGAGGCTGGTGATGGTGGTGGTTACTATCCCATGGTTCTTGTTCAAATCCCCATGTGTAATGAAAAAGAGGTAATTTGTTCTTTCTTCAAATTAATTTTCTTTATGTTGTGGAATTATTGAGTATTGGAATGAAATGGATCTAAATGGAGCGAAATCGATATTAAGTATTCATATAGCTAGAAATTAATTAGTTTGGAACTTTGGATTGAAGATAGTTGTTGTTTTTGTTGTTGTCGTTGTATCAAATCTTATTCTAAGTTTATTGTTGGTCTGGAAATTGAGTGTTGGTGGCAATTGGTATCAGGTTTATCAGCAATCCATTGCAGCTGTGTGCAGTTTGGAGTGGCCTAAATCCAAACTATTGATTCAAATTCTTGATGATTCTGACGATTCCATGACTCAGACGTTGATCAAAGAGGAGGTGCATAAATGGCAGAAGGATGGTGCAAATATTGTATACCGTCATAGGGTGATTAGAGAAGGTTACAAAGCTGGCAATCTTAAGTCAGCCATGAATTGCAGCTATGTCAAAGACTATGAATTTGTTACCATTTTCGATGCAGATTTTCAGCCATCACCTGATTTTCTTAAGAGAACCGTTCCTTATTTTAAGGTATTCAATACCCTCCAGCACCAAGCTTGATTCTCTCCATGTGATGATCTTCATTTCTTGTATATGGTCTTCCGTATAGAATCACATTGTGTGTACAGTATGTATGATCAGTTGATGCATTATTTATGTGCGTAGAATATGATCTACCTGTACTTTGTTTTATTAATTTTTTCCTTTGACTTTGAATTATAGGATAATGAAGACCTAGGGTTGGTTCAAGCAAGGTGGTCGTTTGTGAACAGGGAGGAAAATCTTCTAACAAGACTGCAGCTTATTAATTTGGCCTTTCATTTTGAAGTGGAACAGCAGGTGAATGGCATTTTTTTGAATTTCTTTGGATTTAACGGTACTGCTGGAGTATGGAGGATTAAAGCATTAGAAGGTTCTGGTGGTTGGATGGAGAGGACAACAGTTGAGGATATGGACATTGCTGTTCGGGCACATCTTCACGGCTGGAAATTCATCTTTCTCAATGATGTAGAGGTATTTCATTGCAAGACACTTTGTTCACCGATATTTGGTCACTTATTGCTTCTAGCAAGTATGTGTTTCGTTTGAATTTGACAGACTTTCTTGGATTTTCAGTGCCAGTGTGAATTACCAGAATCATACGAAGCATATCGGAAGCAACAACATAGATGGCATTCAGGGCCAATGCAGTTATTCCGTCTTTGTTTGCCTGCCATCATTGAATCAAATGTATATACTTGGTTTCATTGTACTTGAAGAATATCCATCTAGTACGATAACTAGCACATTGTCTGACTATATTATGTTTTTAATTTTGTTTATGCAGATAAGCATTTGGAAGAAGGGAAACTTGATATTTCTTTTCTTCCTTCTAAGGAAGCTGATACTGCCATTTTATTCTTTCACCTTATTTTGTATAATCCTCCCCATGACCATGTTCATTCCTGAGGCTACACTCCCGACATGGGTTGTCTGTTACATTCCTGCCACCATGTCGTTTCTCAATATACTTCCAGCCCCTAAATCTTTCCCTTTCGTTGTGCCATACCTTCTCTTCGAAAACACTATGTCCGTGACCAAGTTCAATGCAATGATCTCAGGGCTTTTCCAACTTGGAAGCGCATACGAATGGGTTGTAACCAAGAAATCAGGACGTTCTTCTGAGGGTGACCTTTCCTTGTTTGTTGAGGAAAGACCAAAACATCAAAGAGGTATTTCGGAGCCTAATTTGGGAGACTTGAAGGAGGAAATGAAGAAGAAAGAGAGAAAGTCCTCGCGGAAGAAGAAGAAGCATAACAGAATATATACAAAAGAATTGGCTTTAGCTTTCTTGCTGTTGACAGCTTCAGTGAGGAGCCTCCTATCAGCTCAAGGAATCCACTTTTACTTCTTGCTGTTTCAAGGGATATCATTCCTGCTTGTCGGGTTAGACTTGATCGGTGAACAGGTTGACTAGTCGAATTCGGATAGGCTTCAGATGGATATATTTATTTCAGCTGAACTGTCAAATCAGAAGACAGTACGCTGTGCCGGGCCTTGGCGCGATATGTAAATGGGAAATTTAGCTGGGGAAGCTAAGTTCTGGAGAGATGATGGCGATAGTGCTTCTCCTCCAAACTTTAAACCCCAAATACCAATTCAAAGAAGAAAAGCAAGTTGCGCGCAACATAATTTGAATGGAGAAATCCATCAAGAATGGTGATAATGTTCATCATTACGGTTAAGGCCCTCCCCTCTTTCTGTCCTGTTAATTTCTTTACATTATGGATTCATTTTTTCCTTTCTCTTTGAGAATTCTATAGTTATAAAGAGAATTCATATCTCCAAGCACTTGTAGCGAAAACTTACGTCTTGTAAATAAAGTTCTATACATTTCCACCAGATTTTGTGCCTTGGGGCTGCCTATTGCAGACTTGTTATTCAAGAATCTGTGTTATCCAGGATTGTTCTTGCTAGTTTCCGTAATCTTAAACGCGAGCTATATCTATTATTTTTATTTTTTAGGCAAGACTATCAGTTCTCTCTGCATTCTCAAAATTTTGTCATTTATTAAGAATAGCCTAATGATGCAGTTTTTGGGACTTCCATATATTTTCTTATTAGTTGCAAATTCTGGCTTTTGCAAGATACCCTCCTATCTGGGTTTCTATTCTATGTAAATACTGCTGGGGTTCAATCAGCCCGCAGATACTCTCAAGGTATGTTATTATCGGTTTTCCCAAATTAAAGATCTCGGACTATTAAGATATTCTATATATTATATATCCACAATCTTTTCATCTACCAATATGATATTTTATTCGTACACCCAACAATCTTCTCCCATCAAACTAAGTTTCACATAGTCCATCACTACGATCCACGTATTTATGCAAACGAAGTCCACTACTAGCTTCTTCTTGTTTGTGTTCGTTTTTGAGTTCGTAAGGGGAAGTAAACTGAGCCTCATGCCATCAATCTGCTATCGTCTTACTCATCCTGATCCTGGGCTTTTATACCAGTTGTTGGACTCAACCAACTCGTAAATACATTTAACTCGGGGTGTCCATAGGTTGGGTTGGTTCGAATTTTCTGATTACAATACCAAACCAATTGTATCGGGTTATTAAATCTAAAGACCAAAACAAAATAAAAGTCGGATTTTCAATCTCGATTTTTAGGTTTTTATTTTATTTTTTTCCATAAAGTCTTCATAGTACGAAATATAAAATTCGTGCTCCAAATCTTTCTTTAATCCTAGAAAGATAAAACTATATAATGTGTTTTCACTAAAATAACATAAATATGAGATAGTCATGGCATTGTATTAAAATATTCAACAATAAAGATAATAAAATTGCAAAATAAGTATTATTAATAGGCCATAATGAAAATAAACATAATATAAAGTTACTAAAAAGTTGTTAAAATAAGTACGACCAATAAGTACTACTCCCTCTGTTTCAATTTATGTGAACCCATTTGACTGGGCAAGAGGTTTAAGAAAAGACTATAAATCATTGCATAAAGGTAAATTATTTCCAAATTAGGAAAGTGGTCATTCTTTTTGGCACGGACTAAAAAGAAAATAGGTTCACATAAATTGAAACGGATGAAGTATTATTTACATGACTAAACTAAAAAATAAGTTATGCATTTTATCTAAACTAAGAAATAATTTAAAAATGTAGATATCGAACACTATTTTCATTCACAGTACAATTGAATTGAATGTCTTTTATTAACATTAGTATTGACTTGAAATTGGTTTATGATTTATTTGAGTTACTAACATTTATGAACTATAAAACTTATTGGAGCATCCAAAAATTATAAGTCCAAACTTTAAATAATACGTGAAAAGATAAAACTATGAAATGCTTAAGAAATAGGCGAAATGGCTTCCTGGCCACTCAAACATGCATCCGATTTTAAAGCCGATACACGAACTTTGAATTTCCCATCTGAACACTCAAACTTGACAAAATGAGTACGAATAAACACATCCACCAGAGAGTGTATATCAATTGCGCTGACGTCTATACCAATTGCGATGACATGTACCACACATCATGCTAAGCTATTTATGGCGTGCCGTGTGTCATTTGTGAGTTATTTTTAAATATAAAACCAGAAAAGAAAGTTACAAATACAAAAAAAAAAATACCTAAAACATGCACTTTACCCAACCACCTATTTCTTTTTTGTTCACCCTCATTCCTTCCTTTATTTAATTTTTTTTCTCTTTCTCTTTTTTCATATTTTTTCTTGTACTCTGGTTTTACTTGAGGCCGATCTACCTTAGACGGAAATTTTTATGGCCGACACCAAGCCCCCTTCTTGCTTCTCCCCCAAAATACCACCACCAAGAACCCTCCAAAAATACCTCAGATCTGGTTTTCCAATCCCAATCCAATTCTAACACCACAATAATCAGTTACAATTTTCCTTTTAAATTTGATAATACAACATCAACGTCTAAATCGATTGTCAGATGTGTGTTGAAATAAAAGAATTGCCTTAAAGATTTGTATTTGTCAAGCAGAAACTTATTTGAAATTCTGGACAGCTAAAGTAGAGACATTGTCGTTATTTGTCTATCCTCTTTAAAGATTTTATAAGCATTATTTTTTCTCTATTAATGGAGTTTCCACCTGGGTCAGTTACAACTGTATCAAGATCTCCTCTAAATTAATTCTAGTTCCCAATTACTGCTCAAGATTCCTGCTTTGGCACTACAACAACTGATTTTTCTTGTTTTAAGCTGCAAAAACTCATGTAAAATTAAAACAGAGAAATTAGGATGAAGGACAAAAAATAGCGAAAGGAGAGGGGAAGAGAAATTAGGATTAGAAATTGAGTGGGAATTTAGTTGGGAAGACATTAGAAATTGAGTGGGAGGAGAGAGAAGGGAAGGGAAAAGTCTTTTTTTATTTTAAATTTATATTTTATTCTAATTCTAATTTTTTTAGTAAAAACAATACTATTCGCACGCCTTGGCAGCGTGATTTGCACACATTTTAGCCATATCAGCTGCAGTACTTCCATATAGGCATGGTCATATCTGCATGTATTAGTACTCGTTTTGTCAAGTTTGAGTGTTCAAATGGGAAAATTCAAAGTTTGTGTATCGGCTTTAAAATCGGCTGCAAGTTTGAGTGGCCAGTAAGCCATTTCGCCATTATTTTTTAAAAGAAAGTTTAGTGTACATGGATTTGACTATATATATATATATATATATATATATATATATATATATATATATATATATATATATATATATATATATATATATATATATATATATATATATATATATATATATATATATATATATATATATATATATATATATATATATATATATATATATATATATATATATATATTTAAAACATCTATACAATCAAATCAAACAAAATATGGTCGGATTTTTTTTTTCCAACACCAAACCATAGTCGAGCTTTGTTTTTCGATTTGTCTCGGATTATCGGGTTGGTGCAGTTTGTTGGTTTCATTTGTACATCCCTATAATTAAAGGGAAAAGTGCACTGTTAGCTACTAATAACACATGTATTTACGTTTAAGCTACTGTTTAAAATATCTTTAGTCTTTAGCCATTGTTTTAATACACTTTATCTATCCGGACAAAAATACCCTTCTGCTCATAAAGTTCAGGACCAAGTGTCCTTAACTTTTGAACTGAAGTAGTTGGAAAAAAAGAAATCGTAAGTGCTCATGAAAATCAGAAACATCAAAAGTTCAAATTTTCCGCATGGAAACACCACCTAAGTCACCCAACATACCACCGGGACCGGATAATACCATCATGGATGTAGAAACTAACCAACTGCACTCATATAGGGAAATGCTATTAGACAAATAAAACACTACACAAGATGAGTACTACGCAACGGAAGCTCAATCAACACCCACACAACAAAAAGGGAAGGAATCCACATGGCCTATAATTCTATCTCAAGAAGACAAGAACAGACTGTATGAGTCATGACGTTTCTCTATTATAATCAAGTTATTTGGAAAAAAATGCCAAATTACCTTCTCTGTCCTACGCTAGCTAGTTGACCTATGGCGTCCATCCGAACAATTGATCTTGATTGACTTAGGATGGAATTTTTTCGTAGCCAAATTTAGCAAAGAGGAGAACTTAGTGAAAGCAATACGAAAAGCGCCATGGTTCTTATCAGGGAACTTCCTCTCAGTAAGAAGATGGGAACCAAAATTTGTTCCACGGGAAGCAACCCTATCCTTCACTGCAATTTGGGTAAGACTACCGCAGTTTTCAACAGAATTCGATGATAAGGAAATCATTGAAAAGGTGGGTCGGAAGCTGGGGAAACTGTTAAAAATTGACACATGCACCTCAACCACTCTCAGAGGAAGGTATGCACGCATATGCATCCAGGTCCCCGAGAAAAATCTGTAGAAACCTTAGTCACGATAGGAGATCATAAACAACTAGTACTTTACGAAGGGAAAAAATGTACTATGCACTGGATATGGAAGAATAGGTCATATCCTAAAGGGGTGTACACATAGACAAAGCCAATACCAACACCAGACCCAAGATAGCCCAGAATGCTTAAAAAATAGCCAAAGGAACACTGCAAATCAAACAACAAGTACAAAGGAAGTAGATGAATGACAAGTTGTCTCCTTCCCAAGAAGAAAAAAAGGGCACAGCCACAAAACATAGGCAAGAACAGAATACCTACCCCAAAGACAATTCATCAACAAAACAGGACAAAATCAAGGTAAAAATGTTTGATGCATCCTCAGGTAAGTTCTTGGAAACTCAAGCTTTCCGGTACACAAACAAAACTAACTTGTCACAGGAAATGGACCGGCCCAAACAAAATGCCACGAGAGGGCCACACAACCATAGTAGAACGGGATAGTCCACAAAGGAACTGGCTAATGTCAGTGTAAAAAGAAAAGCGGACCCAGGCCAAAGTCAAACCCAGACAAGCGGAGAAACTGGGCACAGGTCCCAAACTATAACTACCTATTCTGACAGTATGGACTTTACCCAAACCCAAATGGACCCTACCCCACTTCCAAAGACAATTCGGCCCAATAACTAAAAAAGCACGCCTAATTTCCAGATGGACCCACTTTAAGCCTCACACGAAAGGTCTGACCCAAATGATGTCCCCACCATACTATATCTTCCCTACCAGCCCTAACCGGTGAGAAATCCTCCATGAGAGACCAAGCCTTAATACAGGGTAATCAAGAAATCCGCATTGATTTGACAGAATCAATCACCTCTATCGCATTTCCCATTAAAATATTATCCAGTAAATCAGACAAACCCCCCAAAACAACAAATATGATTGCCACTCAAAAGACTCAAACGTATGAAATGATTGAGTTGCCCAATGCCCTTTCCTTTATTACAAACCTAGAAAAAGAAAAAAGCAAGAAAGCCAAAAATAGAACCAAGCAAAACTGCCCCCCCAATCTTTCTAATCTCCAACCCACCACCACTGGACTACTTACCGGCCTCTTGGCTGGAGTTGGCCCTCCATGGGCAGGCCCTGAGCTATGATTTTCAACTGGGCGAACAACCAGTCACCCTCATCATTCAGAACCCATCACACTTAGCAAGGGTCACAGCAGAGGCACTAAACAAGGGCTTGGGGATGCTTGGAGCCCAAATGTGGCAGTCATTAATGGAGCAGGTTCACCCAGCAAACCTAAATACCAACAGGGAAGTGCCAATCCAGGAGATGATCTACCAAATCTTCAACAGTTTTCCGTTCTTTCCAGAACTCATAGTGGAGGACCCATATGCCATGCCACATTTCAAGGTGTTTCAATTAGAAGCAGCCTAGAAAGCTTCACCTTCATAGCAAGAGAAACAAACACTGATACAACCAGAGCAATCACCACTAGGGAGCATAACAAAAAGAATCTCAATAGCCCTGGAGATCTTGAAGAGCAAAGAGATGCCAATGGAACAAGGAGCAACACAAATCGATGATCTAGTAAGAGTGGACTCACTATGGCTGGAGACAGTGAGGGCGGTGAAATTCAGTATGGACCATAGCGAAAATCATCCTCTATCCAAAGAACCTAGTCTGATGCAGAATGGACCTCTAATCTCATATGAGCCAATGTACTCTCAAACCACTCCTAACCCTAACCCTAGTGATGAGATCCCAACAGTCTCAGCACCAGGGAAAGAATGTGATGCATCCTAGGGTAGGGAAATAACATATTCGAGCACAAGCCCTCAAACACTGAACCCTCTAATGAACTTCATCATATGGAATGTTAGAGAGGCGAACAATGCGGAGTTCAAAAGGCATTGAAACATCAATCCAAATGGATGAGATAGCTGTCAATTCCCAGGTGGAACACCACAAAAAGATCACCGTGGAGCATCAATTTGATATGCATGTCCAATTCCCTACCGTTGGTTTCTCTTGAGGTATTGTAATCATGTCAAAAGAAACATCAGTCCAAATGGATGAGATAGCTGTCAATTCCCAGGGCATTCATGCCATGGTTAAGGTACTACCATCAAACCCACCCTGGTTACTTTCTGCTATTTATTCTAGCAATGTTTTAGAAAATAGACAAAACCTTTAGGATAATCTGTTTGACATCTCCCAGACTCATATAGGGAGCTGGTTTGTGGGCGGAGACTTCAATGAAGTCCTCAAAGTTGAAGAAAAAATTGGGGGCAACCCCATCAATACTCATAGAACCAACTCATTCTAGAACTGTATTAATAACTGCCACCTCATAGATCTAGGTTTTAAAGGAAGTAAGTATACCTTGTCTAATAAGAGATACAAAACAAGAAGCACCCTCATATTAGAAAATAGACAGATGCCTTGCTAACAACCAGTGGGCAAATAACTACCATGAAGCCAATATCGCACACCTCCCTAAGACTCAACCAGACCATTGCCCCATTCTTGTTAGCCCGAGTAATGCCAGTCCTAGTCCTAGAAACAAGCCTTTTAGGTTTGAATCCATGTGGTGTAGCCATCCATTGTTCCAAAGCTTGGTTAGGGACTCTTTCAGACCTAACTCCACCTTAATCCCCTCTACAAACCTGTTTAAAGCAAAAGATGTTAGTTGGAATAGGGACACATTTGGCAACATCTTTCACAAAAAAAAGGAGACTCCTTGCAAGGATTGCAGGAATCCAGAAATCTCCCCATTACCCAACAAGTACAAACCTTCAAAGTATGGAAAAACAACTCATTGATAAGGTTAACTCAATATTGAAAAATGAGGAAGACTTTTGGAAATTGAAATCCAGAATCCAATGGCTCTCTAAAGGAGATGCAAACACCAATTTCTTTCATGCATCCACCCTTAATAGAAGGGGGAGAAATAAAATCCTATCTCTCTAGAATAACAGTGGTCAGTGGATGTTTGAAGAAAGAGAAACCCATTAGGCTATCTCCCAGTTCTTCATAGAACTGTACAAATCCTCACACCAATAATCCAAAGCTGGAATCTCATCCACAGAAATTCAAGATCCAACCCTTTCTCGGGCTCAACAAAAAATGTTAGGAATGGCCCTTAGGGATAGTGAAATCAAAACTGTCATATTCTCACTCAAGTCTTTTAAAGCACCTGGGCCTGATGGTCTACACCCCTTTTTCAGAAATACAAATTATGGGTAGGGATGTGATTTCCTTCTGTAAAAATTGTTTCAACACATCCATCATGGACCCAAGAATGAATGAAATCCTCACTTGCCTCATCCCAAAGTGCCACCATGCCTCAGAGCTTAAGGACTTCCGACCTATAGGCTTATCTAACACTGTCTACAAGACAATAATAAATATCATAGTCAGTAAGATCAAGCCATTCCTCCCAAACGTCATTGGTCCCAGTCATGCAAGCTTCCTATGAAATAGGAGTGCTTCTGATAATGCCATCATAGTCAGGAATATATCTCCCATTTTTGAAAAATGAAAGGCAAATCCAGTTACATGATGCTAAAAATAGACTAAGAGAAAGCCTTTGACAGGCTTGAATGGTCCTTTATCATGGAAACCCTCCATGTTTTTAGATTCCCAACCAGCATCATCAACCTCATTATGTCTTGTGTTAGCACATCCACCATTTCTGTAATTGTCAATGGAGGGAAAACTGCACCATCCATGCCCACTAGAGGCATCAGACAAGGGGACCCCCTATCCCTTTACCTCTTTATCATGTGCATGGAAAGGCTGTCAAGAGCAATATACAACAATGTCTCAAATGGAGACTGGCAGCCAATCAACACCAGCAGAAATAGGCCAAATATTTCTCACATCTTCTTTGCTAATGACCTATCCCTCTTTGCTAAAGCCAACCTGTCCAATAGCAACACAATCCTCAATACACTCAATTCCTTCAACCTGGCATCTGGCCAAAAAATAAACCTTGACAAATCTAAGGTTGGGTTCAGCAAAAACTGCCATGCTCATCAAATGGAAATCATTTCCAACTCCCTTTCTATAAAAGCATCCTCAACCTTTGGCAAGTACCTAGGTTTCCCCATGTTTCACAAAAGGCCCACCCATAATGATTTTCAATTTATTATTGACAATCTTCACTCAAAAATGACAGGATGGAAAATGAGCATGCTTAACATGACTGGAAGGACCACTTTGGCTAAGGCCTCTTTGAACTCAATTCCAAACCATATCATGCAATATATCAAATTGCCTACAAAAACATGCAAGGAAATTGACAAGGTTTAGCGGAACATCATCTGGGCAACACTACTAATAAAAATAAAATGCACATTGTGTTCTGAAACACGGTCACAAAGCCCAAAGACAAAGGATGCATGGGCATTCAGAAAGCAGAACTAAAAAATAAAGCTCTTCATTCAGGCTTTGCTTAGAGGCTGTTCCAAAATCCCTCTTTCCTCTGGGCCAACACTCTTATTGCAAAACACTGCAATTTGAGAAACCCACCAGAAAAGACTCACACATGGCAATGCATCTTAAAAGGGTGGAAAACATGCATGAAAGCACAAAGATGGATTGTCTACACTGGTAACAAAGTTAATTTCTTTGAGGACCCTTGGATCAACAGCCTCCCAGCTACAAGATCATTAATCCAGGGTCCTCTAACCAGAGAAGACATGGCAAAAACAGTTGCAAGTGTACACCAAAATGGGGCTTGAGACCTATCAACTCTCTCTATTACCATCCCCCAGAATGTGCAAAACTCAATCCAAAATACTTTTATTCCTTCCAACCCAGTCAAGAAAGACAGAATGATACGGGGTGTAACTCCAAATGGTATACATTCCACAAAGTCAGCACACCTTCTCATAGAACAAGATAATAAAAATAGGACCCACAACTTCACATGGATATGGAAGTTAAGAGTATAAAAAAAATCCAATCCTTCTTTTGGCTTCTCTTCCATGAAAGACTACCCACTGGGACCTACCTCCATCATGTGGGAATACAACAAAACCCCACCTGCCAACAGTGCAACCTTGCACATGAATCCTCAGCCCACACTTCTTTGAATGACTCATTGCTCAAACATTTTGGAATGACATTATCTCAAAAAGCAAGAAGGAAGCCAACACCTCCATACCTGTCTTCAGTTCCACAGAATGGCCTAATACCTTGGGCCACTCTGAAAAAGAAAGACTACAACAACATAATCTCTTAGGCTGAACTCATACCCTTCTGTTTCTGGCAAATATATTTAACAAGGAATAACAACATCTTCAATAACAGAAAAGACAAAATTGACTCAAAATGTTCAATAGCAAAGGCTATTGAGTTTGCCACATTAATGCTGAAAAGAGAAACAAGAAACAGGGAAATAATCAAGGTAAAATGGGAACCATCCACATTCAACTTCTTCAAACTGAACCGTGATGGAGCTCCAATGGGGAACCTGGGTAGAGGAGGCCTAGGAGGGATGTTTAGGGACGCAAGAGGAACTGGGTTCTGGGGTTCATAGGCTCAGTCCAATATACCACAAACATACAAGCAGAGCTGTTAGCCATTCTCAAAGGACTGCAACTAGCGGAGGAAAAAAATCTAACACCACTGGAAATAAACACAAACTCAACAGAGGTAATTACAATGTTAACTAATGGTAACCTCTATTTGAATCTATTATTTATGAATACAGGTCAATCATTCAAAGACTAGGCATCGTGGCGGTGAAACACAGTTCCAGGGAGACCAACAAAGTTACTGATATGCTGGCAAAGGAAGGGGCAAGGAAAAAAATTTGAAGAAGTTTTTGTAATAACAGTTCCTCTGATGTTTGTCAATCATGTATTTTAGGCTACGTCACAGGAACTTTGTTTGAAAGACACATTCTGGTCTGTAATAGTAATAGTACAACAATGGGGAACGTGGGTAACACATACCCAACTACAAACAAAGGTTTTGTTAGCCCTAACAAGCAGTTTTATCTATGATTAAGTAATGCAAATATGCACCTTTGAACTTGTAACTCTAAGTTTAGGACTTCAGGACTAAACGTCCTTAACTTTTGAACTTGTAACTCTAAGTTCAGGACTTCAGGACTATATGTCCTTAACTTTTGAACTTGGAACTCGAAGTTCGGGACCACCTTCCCTTAATTTACCATAATTACATACGAAAGTTAAGGACCTATTATCCTTAACTTTTGAACTTGTAAGTGTAAGTTCAGGACTTATTGTCCTTAACTTTTGAGCTTGTTAATCTAAGTTCATGACCAAGTGTCCTTAACTTTTAAACTTGTTACCACACATCCCAACATTATTTGTTATCACGAACTTCACGACTATATGTCCTTAACTTTTGAACTAAACTTCAGGACTACATGTCCTTAATTTTTGAACTTGTAACTGTAAGTTCAGGACCAAGTGTCCTTAACTTTTGAGCTTGTTAATCTAAGTTCAGGACCTATTGTCCTCAACTTTTGGGCTTCTTAGCCTAAGTTCAAGATCTATTGTCATTAACTTTTGAGCTTGTTAGTCTAAGTTCAGGACTCCAAAACCTATTGTCCTTAACTTTTGACAGTTATCACCATCTACAAAATAAAAACTTCTAGTTTATATTTAAGTTAGTTTCCAAGTGTATTTCCTATGCAGTTGCTTCGTTCAAACTATCTTAAGAGGAAATAGTTCTAATCTGTCCTAGAAAGGTACCAACTTCTGCTAATAATCTTTTCTGCCAAGTGTCTTATGCACACACTATCAAGTAACAGTATGCAAAACGAAGATGTTGTTATCAGTGGATATCCTCTGTAAACCCACTAATTATATGAGAAATTATCATCCAGAGCCGGAGACACCTTACAAAAAGAGAATCCAATGGAGACCACGGTAAACTGACGGCAGCAGAGTTCTTCTCCTAACATGAAAGAGATAGAAGAAAGGCAAACTTCAAATTGTTGTTAGGCTAGACTAACCCAAAGATATTCTTAACATGATGTTATATTGTTTGAACTTCAAATTGTTGTTACGCTAAACTAACCCAAAGATACTCTTAGCATGATATTATATTGTTCGCTTTAGGTTAAGCGCACACTATATTGCCCAAAGGCACATCATTAAGGGTATCCAACACCTTATAACTAGGTCTTGTTTTCTTTTTCCACTTTTTATGTGAGACTTTGTTCACAAACATCCAGTACGCTTAATACTATCTAATCCAATTGGGATGGGATGGTCTGATGCTTAGTGTAGTCATTCTCCCGTTTAATTACACAATGCCATAGGCATTTTAAAAGAAAAATATCATCTATGCATCTAACCTATGGGTGTTAAACGGGTGGGCTAGGCCGGGCCTATACTTTTTTACCCGTATGGGTTACGGTCCGAGCCGATTTCGAATTGGTTCTTAACGGGTTTAACGGATTCGAGTTCATCCGGGTAAAAATTGAACCGTAAGGGTTACGAGTTGAGGGAGCCGGGCCGGGTTTAGCATATTTTTTCTTTTTTCTTTTGGAATATTGTATAACTATTTTAAGTTATATTAATACAAAGTATTAACATAAAAAATACAAGGAAGATGGGAAAAAATTGCACTTATTGCAAGTGCTACATTTATTTCATAATTCAAACTTACAAATTGAAAGGTTTACATTTTAACAACAAGTAAATTCAAAGGTTTTGCATTTCCTTAGTAAGTTCTTCATAATCAATATGAACTGGTTGACCTTCTTCTGGAGTGTTAAATTTGGATGGGTTACCATGTGTTAATATATCTCCAAGTTCCTCATCTTCTGGGCTATCAACATCTTCACATCCTTGATTTCTTCGTTCTGATATAATCGAATCTCTGAAAAATACTAGAACTTTCAAAGCATTGCTTCTCAACGAGTGACGGGTATCTCTAAGTTGTCTTGCTTGGATAAATGTACTCTATGATGCAATAGTTGAAATTGGCACATTCAGCACGTCCCGAGCCATAGCGAAAAGAACAGAAAATTGCTTTCCATTCTCATGCCACCATCCCAACGGTGAATATTCCTTTGTGCGAGGCTCTTTTTGCTTCTACGAGTAGAATTGAAGTTCACCAATGTTCCTGCTACTAGTTTGAGTGTTAGAAAATATAGAAAAAATATTAAACTATGAAGGCCTTCTTCATCATCCACAGTAGTTAAAGTGGTACAATGCATAGTGAGATTAACATTGCCTACATTATGAGCAACATCATCAATTATATTTACACAATAATTATATAATTGTTATCAAGAATCATTTAGCTTGTTCACACAAATATATATATTTCAGTTGGAGGGAGTACACGGAATTAAGCAATAAATTGAACGCTTGATGATTTCGGTGACAATCAGACATTTTAATAGAAGGACATAAAACTGTCCCAATTAAGTAACATGGCCGGATTAGTGATATTTTGTTTTGTATTTTGTATAACTATTATAGTTTAATATAAAGTAAAAATATAGAGAATACGATGAAGATGGAAAAAAAATTTCAGCTATATGTACTAAAGCCATAGTAACATAGGGTAATATGCTGCAGAAAACTCAACAGTAGCAATACAAAATTTATGTAAAAAAATTAAAATGACCTCCCAAGTAGTAGTTGTTAACATATAGTTTGGATTAGTACAATGCGCATTAGCAACTTCAGTTATTGGCAATCTATATTTGTAGCAACATTAAAAAAAAATATGTATGTTAATTATTTCATCTAGTAACAATTTCGTCTTGCATGAATCTGGGTTTAAGGTTATACTGGACACACTTATTCTTAAATTTCTTTATTCTAGATTGTCTATTATTTTCTTGAATAACACCAACTACTCTTCTAACATGAGTAATCTCAGTTGAAAATAAATTAAGGCCACTTTTAACAATTAAATTATAAACATGACATGCACACCTAACATGACATATTTCACCAAGAGATGGTTGCAAATGCAATTTTAATATTGAAATTGCGGCATTATTGTTAGAAGCATTATCAAAAGACATACACAAACTTTTTGCTTGAGATTATAAAATTCAACAACTTCACAAATAGTATTACTTATAAATGCAACAGTATAACTATGATCTTCATCATATCTAAAAGCGATAACCCGTTTTTGCATACAAGTTGTATCATCTATCCAATGACATGTAATTGTCAAATAATCATTTCCATTAACAACATGACCAATATCAGAAGTTAGAAAAATCTACAAGGAATGTGGCTAAACAAATAACGTATGCATGTTTGATATTGTCTATGAAGTGTAAAGATATCAACTCCACAAGTACTTTTAGGGATACCTTTAAATAAATAATTGTAAATCCTTTGAATATACATAATATGATATGATGAAGAAGCAAAAGAAAAAGGTAGACAACCCAAAGCAATTATTTTTGCTAACTCCCCACGATCCTTCATTTTATTATATTTCACTAGACCTCCAGTAATAGGGTTAAGAGTTGTTTGATTTCCATCACCATCAGAGCCGCATTCTATGGGATGTTCAATTCTCATATGTCTACTAAGCGTCACAGTCCCCCCTAAATTTTCTCCAGTCAAATGTTTAAAATCATCTTTACAAAGTTTGCATCTATCAGTACCTTTAATTATTTCAAATTAATTCCAAACCTTACTTTTAGTATTCGGAGCCACAGGTGGTCTACTATTAGTGCCATGACCACCACTCCTTGTAGCAACTCTAACACTACCAGCTCCAGCACTAGTAGGTGTAGCTGGTATGTCATCTTCCACTGCTAATTCATTATCTTCTACTCCAAAATTTTATTGTAATTGTTCATAATCTATATTATCATTAGGCGATGTTTCGGAAACATGTATAAATTGGGTATTATTATTACTACCAAATGCTGAATGACTACCTATTTTTTTTCCTACCAGTAACCCTTTTACATGCTCTTTTAGCAGTATTAAACATATTATAAAAATTAAAGTATAAGCTAAAATTAAATATGCAATTAAAATAGTAAATAAGAGAAAGAGTTGGAGGGAGTGCACCAAATTCGACAATAAATTGAGCGCTTGATTACACAATTTCGATGTTCCAACGAACAAACGTCAAGCAAGTATTTTAATTTTGAACTTCAAACATTCAAACTTCAAATTCTAAATGATAAAACACGATAAATTAATTTAAAGAAAAGAGAGCCAAATAAAATTAGAAGATGGAATAATGAATTGAAGACTTGAAGTCTTGCAAATTGGAGAATGAGAGAAATTAAAATTAAGAAATGAGAGTTGAGTGAAGAAATGAAGAATGCGGGAGGGGAGGGTATTTATAATTTTAGAGAAGGTTAGTTTTGTAAATTAAAAAAAGGGTTAAATTTTTTTTAAAAAAAAAACTATTTATGCAATTTTTCCGTTGGCTAACACACCAATTCAAGGTCTGACCATAGCCAACGGTCAGTGGGGCTCACATATTTCGAAAATTAAAAAATAAAACAAAAAAAATTCTAGCCATGGTACCGGGCTAGTTAACTCGGTAAGAGTTACTGTTCACTGGACCGGGTTCAACCGGTCCGATTACCCGTTTTAAAAATCTAAACTGACCTACCCCCTCTATACCTCCTACCCAGCCCAGCCCACCCCCTTTAACCGGTTCTGATTTTAATCGGCCTGGGTTGGTTCAAAATTGGGCTGGCACAGCCCGTTTAACACCAATAATTAAGTTTATTAATAATATTATTTTTACTAGGCGTAAATAACATATGATATGGCCTGAGGATAATATTTCATTCGGTGTCATCTTTTTCTTCTTTTCGTTTTTAACATAGGAAGTGGTTTATCAATGAAATGAAAGAAAAAAGATGATGACACCGAATGAAATATTATTTCCGGGCCATATCGTTGATAAATCGCTTATTATGTTAAAATCAGGCAGATAGTCTTCTTACTTTAAGCTCATTCTTTCAAGGATATATTGAAAGGTGTTTCCTAGATTGGTTATTGAATTATGTTTATTGTGAAAATGGTAACGATAATTAAATTTGTTATTGAGACTCTAAAAATATGTGATTAATTTTTATGCTACTTGTTAGAGCTGTTGATGCTAGATATATGAAGTTAAAGGACGAAATACGAGCTAAATAGGGTTAATTAAACCAGGAAAGCTTGTTGTCCGGGCCTCGGACTGGCCGATGAAGGGCTTCGGACTGGCCGATGAGAGGTCTCGCGGTCGATGCCTAGGCTCGGGCTCGAGCTATCGGGAATAATCGGGAAAAGAATAACACTTAGAATATTATTAATGGAGGCTCTTTATGGCCAATGATAAGTGACAAATGAAGAACAAGTATGGAAGCAATAAATGAAAGTGGTAGCCTCGAACAAGTAAGTTAGAGAGAAAAGAGAGAGAGAGAGAGTTGTTATTTCGTGTAGAATAGTTGGAACAAAACACTTTACAAAACGGGATGGGACAACTGACTAGCTCATAGGCGTAGACCAACCCTAAACTTGTTGGACAGACTCAATCGGTCCCTACTATATTCCTTGAAGACTCCCCACACCCGCTGGGATTTCGGGCCAATGTTACCCCCAGATCGGGCATCGGCAGATCTCGGGAGAGGGTACTCGGTTCATGGTCTTCGAGCCTCCAAGGTGATATTCTATAATGTCCTATTGGCTCACCGATTTCGCGGTATACAAATTACTAGGTGGTCAAATGAAAATATATAATAGAAAAAAAACTCAATTAATTAGAATGTAATTAGATTGAAGAGTGCCTTAGCTGGGTTACCTTCGGAAAAAAACAATTCTAGAAGTAGGCATGCTTTGGCTGCTAAGCATGAGAACGATTACGTGTGCTCTACTGCCTTTACCTTTTTCTGTTCTTTTCTTCATGTCTGGACTATCAACAAATTAGTCAGTTAGAAATGTATCTTCTGCTATCATTATTTTATAGTATTCTCTAATTTTAATTTATACAACATTTAAAACTATTAACTTACACCATATTTTATGAGCGATCTGCCCCAACTACTTTTTTCTTTTCCTTTAGTATTCAGTATTCAAAATCCACTAACTTTAACTAATTTGAATTCACGTTGATTAAGTGCATGTTTGGCTTAGCTGATTTAGAATAGCTAATAAGTATTAGGTGCTGAAAAATACTTTTAAGTGATAAGACTGATTTAAAAAATAAGAGTTATATATTTAGATAAACGTACTAAAGTTAATAATAAACAGCTAAAGAACATGATATACGAAGAGTTTTATTTTAAAATAAGTATTTAAGAATAGAATATTAAATATTTTGGTCAAACTTAAAATGCTTATAAGCTGAAATTTGATAAGTTGGGGGAGATAAATTTCTACTTTTGGCTTATAAGCACTTTTAGTTTTACCAAACGCATAGATAAACCAAAAAATACTTATATATATATATATATTGCCTAAAAAGTACTTTTATATATATATTGCCTACTAATGCCTATTGAAAGGCCCTTCATTCCCAAATGTTTAAGAGTGAAGATTCCAACCATACGATCATGCCCCTCTATGGTTCCCACCTAACAATTAATCTTCATTTGATTATGGGTGCCTATGAGATATTTGTTTTACTTTTAAAAATAAAAGGGACTCAGTTTCTCAACCAACCAAAAAAAAAATTAACTTGGAAAAAATGTCGTGGTTTAAGAGAATTAGCAATCACCTATAACAAATTTTAAAATTTTAATTTCGTTATAATTCATCATCCTTATGAAATTCATGCCAATTAATTGTCTTATAATTAATCATTTTTACTAGATCACACAACCAAATGGATAGTTACTTGAATTACTTTCTATAGATCATATACCAAACTAATAAAACATATGTAATCATATTAACCGCCTAATTATCCCAAAGCACAAGGCAACCCCACCAGTTTTTTTTCTTGTAATTGTCCTCTTCGTAATACATATACATACATATATATATATATATATCCGTCTAGAGTATTCCCTTCCTCAGACACCCACGAAATGGGTATTGAACTGGATCGGCCATTTTCTATATATCCGTCTAAAAAAGATTTGCACTATTACTATTTGGGAAGTCTACGAGGTTGTTCTTTCACCACATTGTTCTCAAATATTTTATAAATATTTTGAATTATTATGACATATAATACTACTTTTTATGCAGTTTTCGAATATATAAATATTATGTTAAGTACTTTGACCCTTGTATTCCGAAGTATGCCAATCTTTTTAAAACGGATGGATGTACTATGTTTTCTTAAATTTATCCTGCACAGAAATGCTATAAATTAAACTAATTAAAATATTTTCGCATGAACCAAGTCTAAGTGTTTGTCATGTTTCTCCTAACTTCTTCTTTGGTCATACTTTTGATGTACTCCTTATCTTGACGTGGAGCTGAAAAAAATGCAAGGAAAGAAGTTATAGAACTAAGCGTTTTGCTAATCTTTTTCCCCATTTTTCTTCACCATCATCATCTTTTTCTGTTGCTAGTTTTTGAGTACCAAACTTTTTTGTATTTACTCACTTTTTCCCTTCACGTTTTATTTATTTCTTCAAAAGGAAAGATTTGCCGTTAGAGGGCATAAAGTACATGAAGAGTCTCTTTATAAATCCATAACTTATTCATCATTTCTTCAATATATATTCAAAATTACCCAATAGCTTAATTTGAGACATACTTTGTTCAAAAATATGAGTAGTTTTAGTCACAAGGACAAGGTCCAATATTCCAAAGGGAATGAGGTGATACCAACAAAAGATTATGCTGCAGACCAAAATTCACCAAATCTTTCGCAAATACCTGAAAAAACAAAGGCATTAGGTTTTCATGACATAAAAATTCCTCCTCCACCGTGTTTTTATCAGCGGCCGCCGCCGTTGAAAAGCTCATCAAGAAGGGGTTTTAGGAAACAAGATGATGATCCATTCTTGATAGCATATAAAGAATGCACAAAAACCTCAAGAAAAGGGAAGTTTTTTGGTGGTTTAAGCAAGGATGATTTTGGGTACTTTGGGATGAAGAAAATGAACAATAATATGTCTGTTTTTTCATGTAAGCATTCATGCAGTGTGAGGGAAGAAAGTGTTATCAACTTGTCACAACTACCTATGTCAAGATCGTTAAGGGAGAAAAGAGGACTTCGTCGATATCCAGTAGCAACAGAAGGAGAAGATCGGTAGTAGAATGTAACGAACTAGAGAGTAAGAAACTCGCCAAAGAACGTTCTCAAGTTTGAGACATGATACTTGTGTATTTTGTTCTCTAAATGCACTCTGCAAAATAGTCGAAATTTTGTTGTAAGATACAATAATATAATGATCTAATTTTGTTTTTGCTTCCTTCTTTCTCTTCAGTCCTTCTCGTTTCTACACCAGTTGAGTACTGATCTTTTACATGACCCGCTAGTAGTTGTCAATGAATACGGAGAAGGAAAAGAATGCAAGTTTGTTATCACGACCCAAAATACACTAGTCATGATGACACTTGATCCAATTCGTTAGGTCAGCCAATTAACAGTTAACATAATTCTCATAAAATAAAGGTGATCAAATAATATATTTGGATTCCATACAAATTGCCTGGCAGTGAAATTAAAAATTCAAACGCGAGATGAGGTAAGTTGTAACGACCCGACCGGTCGTTTTTGAAAATTATGCCCCGATCCCCAATCTAACTATTTCCCTAAGTTCATCTCTTCTATTGTAGTTCGCCGGGAGGTTCGGTTATAGAATTTGAAGCGTTTTGGGACACTTAGTCCCTAAATGAGAGCCTTATAGTTGAAAAATGGCCCGTATTTGGAATAGCATTAAGACGACCTCGGAATGGAAATCCGATGGTTCCATTAGCTCCGTTAGGTGATTTTGGGGTTGGGAGCGCGTTCGGAATGTATTTTGGAGGTCCGTAGCTCAATTAGGCTTGAAATGCCGAAGTTTGAAATTTTGGCGAATCCGAACGATAGGTGAGATTTTGATCCGGTGGTCAGAATAGAATTCCGACAATTTCTGTAGCTTTGTTATGTGATTTTGGATATGTCCGCAAATTTTCAAGTCATTCGGACGTCGTTTGGTCGGGTTTTTGATTAAATGCGTGTTTTGGAAGTTTTAGAAGAACTTAAGCTTGAATTCGATGAAATTTGATGGTATTGGCGTTGTTTGATGCATGTCGATGATTGGAACAAGTTTGCATGATGTTTTAGGAGGTGTTAGTATTTTTGGTTGAGGTTCCGGGGGCCTCGGGGTGATTTCGGATGGTTAACGGGAACTTTTGAAGTTGGAAAACTTCATAATAGGCGAAGATGTAAATGAGTGTGCACAAGACCTCACTTTAAACGATCATATCTCCCGTTATACAAAGAGTTGTGTGAGCTACAACCTATCAAATTAACGCCCTTTGAGTCTAGTTTCCAACGCAACAAACCGTTCGTCATTTGGAGGTATAAACAGAAAGTTATGATCATTTTTCTGGGCATGTGTCAGTAGCGCGGCCTTAGCGCGGGAGCGCTAGTTGCTCGCGCTAATGGGTTATTTACTGCCTCAACCCGCGCTAATTAGCGCGGGCGCGCTAGTAGCAGGCCCTAAATATACCTAAGGACGGGAAATGACAGATTTTGAGTCATTTCTCAAGCCTAGGGCTTCCCCAACACCCCCAATTCGACCAAGGCACTCAATTGCACTCCTAAGGTAAGCTTTTAAGTGTGTTTTCATGGTGATTTCTCTTCTCAATCACTAGTTACAACATGATTTTTGGTTGAATTTCATAGGATTTCTTCAAAATCTCAAGAACACCCCAAAGTTGTCTTTCAAGATTTGATCTACAAGAGGTAATCCTACACCTTAGACTTACACATATGGTGTTATTATGGGAATATGAGTATGAATCAAGTATTACAACTTATGGCATGGTAATTGGAAGTCATAAATTCCCAATTTAAATACATGAACATGGTAGGGATTTAAAGGTGTTTATTTGATGGAATTTCTTTGTTGGTTGGGTATGAATGGATGGTCATACATGTGTATTTGGAAGTTATAAATTGGTTAGGAATGATGGTGAGATGAATTGTTGGTTAATGGTGATAGTTGGAAGAACCAATACTATAGTTATGAGGTAAAAATAACCATGCCTACAAGGTGTTTGATAATATGCCTAAATGGCATAAGTTATGGAATTTATTATCAATATTGGCCCTATTGAATGTTGAATTGTAGATTGAAGTTACATAACTATATTGGATCATCGTAGTATCATTAAGGGGCAAATTTCGGATATGTATGGCTAAAAACCCCGTCTTTTAGAAATCGAGCTTCATCGATCTTTGTGTGATCTTGGTCATTTCTTTCATAATTTTTCGTATTAGCTTAGAATTTAATTGTAGAATAAATTACTTGAATTATTATTTACAATTTGCAATTTAATTGGATAGAGTTGAGCCACTCGGAGTCGGATACTCGTGGCAAGGGAGTCGTTTCTTAGCGGTTTTGTACCGGAATTGAGGTAAGTGGCTTGTCTAACCTCGTGTGGGGGAATTTTCACCCCTAGGATATTATGTGATAGTTTAAATGCCTTGTACGCGAGGTGACGGGCGTGTACATGCGCCGGTTGTTGAACACATACTTTAATTAAAATGTTCGATGAGTGATATTCCTGTTTTTCGCCGTTATTTCGATATTCTTACCCGGTAGTAGTTAGAAAAACCATGATTTGGTAGTATTCAATTGTCTAGTTGCCTAATTGTCTTACTTGAGTTTCCTTGATAATTATTGGCACTATTTTTCGATGGAGTTATAGTTAAGCATATTATATTTCTCTCTCTGTATTCCTTTACTTGCTGTGTTTGTGGACTGCGGGTTCAATTCCCGGAGATCCAAGGGCTGCGGGTTCGATTCCCCGAGATCCTGAGATTATTGAAATGTGGACTACGGGTTCGATTCCCGAGATCCCGAGATTATTGAAATGTGGACTACGGGTTCGATTCCCGAGATCCCGAGATTATTGAAATGTGGACTACGGGTTCGATTCCCGAGATCCCGAGATTATTGAAATGTGGACTACGGGTTCGATTCCCGATATCCTGAGATTATTGAAATGTGGACTACGGGTTCGATTCCCGAGATCCTGAGATTATTGAAATGTGGACTACGGGTTCGATTCCCAAGATGCTGAATTACTGGTAAGGACTGCGGGTTCGATTTCCGGAGATCCCGAGTTATTGAGATATTATTGAGACATGGGCTGCGGGTTCGATTCCCGGAGACCCAGAGGTACTGAGAATGGGACCGTGGGTTCAATTCCCACAGATCCTGGATTTGTTTATTGAGTTGGTTATTTGTTGTTAGCTTAATTGTAGACAGTTGCAATAATCATCTTATTGTTGTTATTTCGGAAATTATTATCATTTAAACTGTTATTTTTGTTATCATCATCATATTATTGTTTTCTCAGTAGGGTCCTGACCTTCCTCGTCACTACTCCATCGAGGTTAGGCTTGGCACTTACTGAGTACCGCCGTGGTGTACTCATGCTACTCTTCTGCACATTTTTGTTGTGCAGATCCAGGTACATCGGGACATGCTCATATTAGGTGATTCAGCAGCATTTTGGGAGACCTCGAGGTATGATCTGCTACGTCCGCGGATCCGGAGGCCTTCTTTCTATTCTGATAGTATTAGTAGATGTTTTCTCTCATGTCCTTGTTAGATACTCTTCACACATAAAGCCACAATTGTATTCTCTCTTTTAGTCTGTGTTACCGTGGGGTTCCGGATCTTGGTAGTGTTTTATTTATTGTGTGACGGATGTATGTGCCAAGCGGCACGGATTACATTCCTATTTATATTGTTTTTCCGTTGTTTCTTATTTAAGTGTTTATAACTTGTATATTCCGCAACGTGTTAGGCTTACCTAGTCGTGGGGACTGGGTGCCATCACGACATGTTCACGATTGGTGAACTAGGGTCGTGACAAGTTGGTATCATAGCTCTAGGTTCATAGGAGTCACGGGACACAGACCGGTTACTTAGAGTCTCGCTGATCGATATGGAGACGTCTCTATTTATCTATGAGAGGCTATGTAACTGTTTAGGAAACTCTTCAATTCTTTGAATTCCTTATCGTGCGCCATTTATTCAGTTATAGCCTATGTCATATGTTCTTTTGCATCCACTCGTGTATTGAAATTGCGCACTCGGTATCAAGTATGCGCCGACGGTTCGTGATGCTGCACAGGGATTTCAAGGGAGTCAAGAATTTACTCAACCATTGTTACCGCGTGTCATCCATATCGATAATGCAGGAGAATTGAGAGATCTTCAATTGTACACATGGGGGTGCACTAGATTCCGACATTCGATTGATAAGTACGGTCTTGAGAAGGTTTACTTAACTACCAAATCGTCACAACAATGGTAAAATCACAAGGTGGATGTAGATCTAAAGATAGTTGGTGGTAATAAAAACTATATGGTTCACATGAGATATCTATTTAGCGAAGGATTCAGACAGCAGAGATACTGGTGGGAAATGAGTTTAACTGTCTTAAGAAGGACATGTACCAAACGAATGTCTTTGGCTTGTCTTATGATGAAAACGTACGAATGTTAAAGGCTAGTATCATGGATTAGCAAGATGTATATTAAGGCTTCGTGTCAAGTGAAAGGATTTCACTATCAACGATCTAATTATAGGTCATGTGTCATATCAGATTTGGCCTGCGATGTATTTAGGTGCTATTCAACAAAAAGTTCTTGAAAACTTGCGGATGGGCAAGAGTTGAGGCTCGTATGGTATGATGTTGGGACTTTTGATGTTCCTGTGTCCCTAATAAACTCTACATTTTATTATCAGCAAGGAAATATTCGACAAAGGCTACATGGTGCTTCGTAGGCGTGTGAGAATCATAGTATGTTTTAAGATATCGTTGGTAGAGAATGCTCGGTGCACGGAGCGAGAAAATGTTTGGTTGTATTGGGATGAGGTCATACCCTATGGTGTTAGAGTACTAATAGAGCACATGTGGTTATATTCGTTGGATCAAGTGAGTTGCAGTTGAATAATAGTAAATGACTTGAGAGAATAGTTCTAATGTGTTCGAGAGTCGTGTAATAGTGGCTTTGGGCTAAGTGGGAGAGTCCCACCGCTTAAGATTGGGTCGCATGGTTAATTACCTGTGTGAATTCTGGATACTAGCGTATTATTATGTTATTGCAGCCACGGAAAAAGGGCCATGAGTGGTAATTTTAGTATATGAATTGTTGAATGAATGTTATGGTTAGCCTTACTGGCTCGTGTTCAAACTTGAGGAAAGACTCATGATTTATGCCTCGTATAGGTGCATGCTTTGCGGGAAGTGGTCCCGTTGGGTGCTTTATTGAGAGGGTATTCATATGTTATAAAATTGAGTAGAGTTGGTTGCATATTGGGACAAGTCAGGGGTGGATGGCTCTCAATAGAGGTCCTAGTGAATTCAAGAGGTAAAGTGTGGTGCCTGATAATACTGAGACTACAAGTACAGTTGGGAGTCAAATTTTTGAAGCAACATACGATGAAGGGCACAACATGTTCTATGATGTTTTGACTTATGGTGTAGTATTCGAGAGACATGAAATGGCCGTCGTTCTGGAGATAGCATGGCCTTATTATTTAAGGTCACTCGGGGTGAGTGCGGTTGGAATAAGTTAGGTATTGAAGGGAGATATTAACATTCAAACCAGGATAAACTGGAAGGAAGTAGATTGATTAGCCATAGTTGAGTTGGCATATTGATGTCAATGATCGGTTCATGCAACGTGATCGAGTTATGCATGTGATTGTGGCGATGCATTTGATGCTTGTCGGCCGCAGTGATTGATGGCATTCTTAAGTATTCTTTTGTTAGGGCCTGTTATGAGTAGGCGGACCTTGGAAAGGGTTATGGTGGCTTGGACCACTACTTAGAGATTGGCATATTCAACGGTTATGAGAACTCGCCTGTGTGTTGCTATAGTTCTCCTAAAATGAGTTAAATGGAAAGTCTTATGCGATGAAGTATTAGCCTATCGTCAGTTCTAGAGTTGTGATGGAAATCGTGTCTTTCGTATATCAGCACGTGAGGTGCAATGAGTGGTATGGAATTTGAAGTAAGAACCAAGATCACAGTTTGGTCAATGAATGTGATATAAAGAGCTCAGATGAGCAGGAAGGGAGTTTCAGTGTTTTGAGTAAGATGGGTATTAACATCAGTATCATTTGAGATCGGTGTTCTGTGAGAAAGGCTTTGCATCCCGGTTAGGGACTCCTGATCGCTTTTCAGTGTTAGTACAGCCGGTAGGTTGAATGTGCAAGCCCGTTTAATTATTTGAAAGATAGTGGGAGCTTGACCCACAAGAAAATTGTATAGGTGTGACTTGTAGTCACTTGATTGGTTAGAAATTTAAACCAAGTATGAGGATTTTGGTGATATCATTCAATTGAGAATTTATGTTGGAGGGCACTCTACTCATTGGGTTATAGACCTGTGAAATATTATTGACTTAGCTTGGCACGACCAGGATAGACTTAAGGTCGGTGGATAGATTTAAATGGGGAAGTGAGCCTTGCGTCAGGCCAGTTATGTTTCTTTCAGCAATGCGCCCTTTATGGAGGGATAGTCGCGGTCTTATTTTTGCGGTTAGTTAACTCATGTAAATATATATTGCACCGTATGAGTGTGAGACGGCTTGGTAAGTTCCTTATGTGTTGGGGTTCCGCTCAGCGGTGATGTTATATGAGCATGATGGCTCTTGAGACTCAGATCTTATATCGCACCTCAGTTGTGCTTGAGTTTGTAGCCTATAGCGCTATATGTTTCATTGTGTCTGATATCATGCACCTTAGTGTGCTTATGATCGATATTTAGAATTTCCTTGTGACTGATATCATGCACCTTTGTGTGCTTATGATCGATATTCAGTATTTTGATGTGATGAGCTATTCAGCTCGACATATGACTCCTTGTGTGAGTTTTATATTGTTGGGGTCGGATGGCACGCCGCCATGGTTATATTGTTGGGATCGGGTGGCACGCCGCCATGGTTATATTGTTTGGATCGGGTGGCACGCCGCCATGGGTATATTGTTGGGATCGGGTTGCACGCCGCAACAGTGTGATGTTTATTTCAGTGTCCATAATTGCTTTTATGTGTTCCGCTTCCTATTTTTATGAGGAAGTCCATGTTAGTGTGAGAGTTGAATAGTTCTCTCTAGTGTTCGCCTTCCTTTTGGTACCACGTACGAATTAATAGCCTACTAGCACATTGTGTCATCTTGTGGGACTTTTGATTATGTCTGATGTGGCTTATCGCCTGAGCAGTTCGTACTGGGTGAGATGAGATTATGTGATTTGGGGTCAGTGCAAACCGATTATATGAAGTATATTATAGAGGAAAGGATCATCCTCTAGTTTAGGACAAGGTAATGGATCCTGTCAGGAGTATATATCCAATGAATTGTTGATTCAGTAGTTGGCTATGGATATCGGCACATCTCTTCCGTCGTGTCAGTATTGTAAAAGTTGGAACGAGACCTATGTAGATCGTGAGGTGCAATGGGAGCAACCGATTCGTTGAATTTTTGGCTAATTTGATCATAAAATATTATCGTGGTCCTGTGGATTTTGTGTTGCAAGGTAAGAATCCAGCAAGGTTATGCAATCATGTTTGAGGACGGCGTTTGAGGAATATTGAGTGATCTCTTGATGAAAACAAGCCTGACATAGAATTCCGGATGTTGGAATTAGGCTCTAAGACTTAATTGTTTGAATAAGAGGGAATAGGCTAATGTGCTCAGCTGAGTCCTAGATTTATTGGCCCTTTTGAGATTTTGAGGCATGTTGGGGAGGTTGCTTATGAGTTGGCCTTACCTCCCACCCTAGCCGGAGTCCATCCCGTATTTCATGTCTCTATGGCCCGGAGGTACTATGGTGACCCGTCGCATGTGTTGGATTTCACTTATGTTCAGCTAGACGAGGATCTGTCTTATGTAGAGGAGCCAGTAGCCAATCTAGACAGGCAAGTCAGGAAGCTAAGGTCAAAGAACATCGCTCCAGTAAAGGTTCAGTGGCGAGGTCAGCCGGTCGAGGAGGCGACTTGGGAGACCGAGCAGGATATGCGCAGCCAGTACCCTCATCTTTTCACTACTCCAGGTATGTTTTCTATGCTCGTTCGAGGACGAACGAATCTTTTAAGTGTGGGAAGATGTAACGACCCGACCGGTCATTTTTGAAAATTATGCCCCGATCCCCAATCTAACTATTTCCCTAAGTTCATCTCTTCTATTGTAGTTCGCCGGGAGGTTCGGTTATAGAATTTGAAGCGTTTTGGGACACTTAGTCCCTAAATGAGAGCCTTATAGTTGAAAAATAGCCCGTATTTGGAATAGCATTAAGACGACCTCAGAATGGAAATCCGATGGTTCCATTAGCTCCGTTAGGTGATTTTGGGGTTGGGAGCACGTTCGGAATGTATTTTGGAGGTCCGTAGCTCAATTAGGCTTGAAATGCCGAAGTTTGAAATTTTGGCGAATCCGAACGATAGGTGAGATTTTGATCCGGGGGTCAGAATGGAATTCCGACAATTTCTGTAGCTTTGTTATGTGATTTTGGATATGTCCGCAAATTTTCAGGTCATTCGGACGTCGTTTGGTCGGGTTTTTGATTAAATGCGTGTTTTGGAAGTTTTAGAAGAACTTAAGCTTGAATTCGATGAAATTTGATGGTATTGGCGTTGTTTGATGCATGTCGATGATTGGAACAAGTTTGCATGATGTTTTAGGAGGTGTTAGTATTTTTGGTTGAGGTCCCGGGGGCCTCGGGGTGATTTTGGATGGTTAACGGAAACTTTTGAAGTTGGAAAACTTCATAATAGGCGAAGATGTAAATGAGTGTGCACAAGACCTCACTTTAAACGATCATATCTCCCGTTATACAAAGAGTTGTGTGAGCTACAACCTATCAAATTAAATCCCTTTGAGTCTAGTTTCCAACGCAATAAACCGTTCGTTATTTGGAGGTGTAAACAGAAAGTTATGACCATTTTTCTGGGCATGTGTCAGTAGCGCGGCCTTAGCGCGGGAGCGCTAGTTGCTCGCGCTAATGGGTTATTTACTGCCTCAACCCGCGCTAATTAGCGCGGGCGCGCTAGTAGCAGGCCCTAAATATACCTAAGGACGGGAAATGACAGATTTTGAGTCATTTCTCAAGCCTAGAGCTTCCCCAACACCCCCAATTCGACCAAGGCACTCAATTGCACTCCTAAGGTAAGCTTTTAAGTGTGTTTTCATGGTGATTTCTCTTCTCAATCACTAGTTACAACATGATTTTTGGTTGAATTTCATAGGATTTCTTCAAAATCTCAAGAACACCCCAAAGTTGTCTTTCAAGATTTGATCTACAAGAGGTAATCCTACACCTTAGACTTACACATATGGTGTTATTATGGGAATATGAGTATGAATCAAGTATTACAACTTATGGCATGGTAATTGGAAGTCATAAATTCCCAATTTAAATACATGAACATGGTAGGGATTTAAAGGTGTTTATTTGATGGAATTTCTTTGTTGGTTGGGTATGAATGGATGGTCATACATGTGTATTTGGAAGTTATAAATTGGTTAGGAATGATGGTGAGATGAATTGTTGGTTAATGGTGATAGTTGGAAGAACCAATACTATAGTTATGAGGTAAAAATAACCATGCCTACAAGGTGTTTGATAATATGCCTAAATGGCATAAGTTATGGAATTTATTATCAATATTGGCCCTATTGAATGTTGAATTGTAGATTGAAGTTACATAACTATATTGGATCATCGTAGTATCATTAAGGGGCAAATTTCGGATATGTATGGCTAAAAACCCCGTCTTTTAGAAATCGAGCTTCATCGATCTTTGTGTGATCTTGGTCATTTATTTTCATAATTTTTCGTATTAGCTTAGAATTTAAATGTAGAATAAATTACTTGAATTATTATTTACAATTTGCAATTTAATTGGATAGAGTTGAGCCACTCGGAGTCGGATACTCGTGGCAAGGGAGTCGTTTCTTAGCGGCTTTGTACCGGAATTGAGATAAGTGGCTTGTCTAACCTCGTGTGGGGGAATTTTCACCCCTAGGATATTATGTGATAGTTTAAATGCCTTGTACGCGAGGTGACGGGCGTGTACATGCGCTCGTTGTTGAACACATACTTTACTCAAAATGTTCAATGAGTGATATTACTGTTTTTAGCTGTTAAATTCGATATTTCTACCCGGTAGTAGTTAGAAAAGCATGATTAGGCAGTATTTAACTGTCTAGTTGCCTAATTGTCTTACTTGAGTTTTCTTGGTAATCGCCGGCGCTGTTTATCGGTGAAGTTATAGTTAAGCATATTATATCTCTATTTGTGTATTTCTTTACTTGTTGAGATGTGGACTGCGGGTTCGATTCCCGGAGATCCTGAGATTTATTGAGATCGATTCCCGAGATCCTGAGATTATTGAAATGTGGACTACGGGTTCGATTCCCGAGATCCCGAGATTATTGAAATGTGGACTACGGGTTCGATTCCCGAGATCCCGAGATTATTGAAATGTGGACTACGGGTTCGATTCCCGAGATCCCGAGATTATTGAAATGTGGACTACGGGTTCGATTCCCGAGATCCCGAGATTATTGAAATGTGGACTACGGGTTCGATTCTCGAGATCCTGAGATTTTTGAAATGTGGACTATGGGTTCGAGTCCCGAGATCCTGAGATTATTGAAATGTGGACTACGGGTTCGATTCCCGAGATCCTGAGATTATTGAAATGTGGACTACGGGTTCGATTCCCGAGATCCCGAGTTATTGGTAGGGACTGCGGGTTCGATTCCCGGAGATCCTGAGTTATTGAGATATTATTGAGACATGGGATGCGGGTTCGATTCCTGGAGACCCAGAGGTACTGAGAATGGGATTGTGGGAACGATTCCCACAGGTCCTGGACTTGTTTTAGTGAGTTGGTTATTTGTTGTTAGCTTAATTGTAGACGGTTGCGGTAATCATCTTATTGTTGTTATTTCGGAAATTATTATCATTTAAACTGCTTATTATTGTTATCATCATTATATTATTGTTTCTCAGTAGGGCCCTGACCTTCCTCGTCACTACTCCATCGAGGTTAGGCTTGGCACTTACCGAGTACCGCCGTGGTGTACTCATGCTACTCTTCTGCACACTTTTGTTGTGCAGATCCAGGTACATCGGGACAGGCTCATATTAGGTGATTCAGGAGCATTTTGGGAGACCTCGAGGTATGATCTGCTACGTCCGCGGATCCGGAGGCCTTCCTTCTATTCTGATAGTATTAGTAGATGTTTTCTCTCATGTCTTTGTTAGATACTCTTCACACATAAAGCCACAATTGTATTCTCTCTTTTAGTCTGTGTTGCCCGTGGGATTCCGGGTCTTGGTGGTGTTTTATACAGTGTGTTGACGAGTGTATGTGCCAAGCTGCACGGACTACATTCCTATTTATATTGTTTTTCTGCTATTTCTTGTTTAAAGTTCATAGACTTGTATATTCCGCAACGTGTTAGGCTTACCTAGTCGTGGGGACTGGGTGCCATCACGACATGTTAACGAAGTCATAAGCTACTAGGACTAGATTATTGCAAAAATTTATATGAAATGAATACAACTTATGTTTGTAATGTACATAAACAAAATTCAACTCTAAAACTACCCAGTGACAAGTGGTAGCCATACCCGGAAGGCACGAATATCTTCAGAGCTAGCTCCTATCATCCACCGCAGCTCCGCTCCAAGATCTACATGCAAGGTGCAGAAGTGTATACGATACAATAATCGACCACTTGTACTCAATAAGTATCATGACTAACCTTGGTAAAGTAGTGACAGGGCTTTTAGTTAAAATATACTCATTAATATAATATGTGTTATAGACTAGCAATAGAACAATACTACGACATTACAGAAAAATGTACAAGAAACGAATATGCGAAATAGTAAATGTTTACTAGAAGAAATCTCGATTTAATATTCCTCAATATCACGAGCAATCCTTTCCTTAGTGTTATATCCAACAAACTACGACGGTATATCCATAACTTCATAGTGTGAGGAATGTACTGAAGATATCAAATCGAATGGCATGACAACACCCTTCGTGCAGTTATCTCCTCCTTACCAAATATACGTATGATAGTACTAACCAGGTGAAATGTAAAATGTGCATTGCCGAGGGTCGTACGACATGAATCATAAATGCATCTATTACCCCGCTCGTGTATCGTACATGTGACACGGTCAACATTAAATAAACAAATATCCCGCTCGCGAATCAGACATGAGACGCGGGCACACATAGATACACACAGTCAAACAACTAATTAAGAGTTTATCGGAAAATGTTTATTCGAATAGATGTCAATTTTCTTTTAATGATTTAAGAAAAATGAAGTTTAATCATTTTTGAAATTCATTTACTGATTCGATGTGATTTGAGTAATTCAAATGTCAATAAGATTATAGATATTCCAAGTATAGCATGCTTTTGGGTCCTAGGCTACTCGGACTTAGACATAATAGTAGCTACGCACGGACTCTCGTCACCTCGTGCATACGTAGCCCCCATAAATAGAGGCACATAACCAATTATTTCACCTATGGGGACGATTCTCTCTTACAAGGTTAGAAAGGAGACTCACCTCTCTCTGAAGATCCATAACCGCTATTCCACGCCTTTCTGAAAACTCAAATTGATGTACAACCCTCCAAAACTAGCCAATAGTTATGAAAATCCATTAATATACGATAAACTACTCATATTAATTCAATTTATAATAATTCCTAACCCCGATCGGAAAGTTAACAAAAATGCCCTCATGCCCACGTGCCCGAATTTCCAAAATTTTCGAAGAATAAGTTTACCCATAGCCTCATGAACTCAAATATATAATTTTCTCTTAATTCCATACCCAAAATCATGGTCAAATTCCAAGAATATAAATTTCTAGGTCTTTCAACCAAAACCCCAAGTTTTTTACAAATTTCAATGACCAAAGACAAATATAATCATGTATTTAACTCAAAACTAACACAAATTACTTACCTCATGCTTGGTGGTGAAAATGACACCTCAAAGTTGCTCCAATTCGACTCCAATGGAAGAAAATAGGGTTGAAATGAACCCAACTCCCGATTTAAAAGAACCTCACTGCCTCCAACATTTCCGTATCTGTGGTCCCGCTTCTACAAGAAGGCGGCCGTATTTTTGAAATGGGGTGAGAAGGTCGGGAACGCTTCTATGGTTTGGAGGCCGCATTTGTGGAGCCGCATCTGCGGCTTGGGAGCAGCTTCTACGGTTCCTGGCCTTGCTTGCCTAGGCCGCTTCTGCGATACAAGGACCGCATCTACGGTCTCGCACCTGCTGTCCACCAACAGCAAGTGTGGTTATGACAGAAGTAGAAAACTTCAGCCCTTCAAAAAATCCCATTTTCGATCCGTTAACCATCCGGAATCCACCCGAGGACAACAGGACCACAACCAATCATACCAACTAGTCCCAAAATACATTATGGACTTGCTCGAGGCCTCAAATCATATCAAACAACTCTAAAACCACGAATCTACATCCAATCCAAGCTTTATAAACTTTAGAATTTCAAACTTCTACTTTCGATGTTTAAGCTTATCAAATCACGTCCGATTGACTTCAAATTTTTCACGCAAGTCATATTCGACATCACGGACTTACTCTAACTTCCGGAATCAGATTCCGATCCCGATATCAAAAAGTTCACTTCTGGTCAACTTCTCAGAAACCTTCAAATTTCAATCTTTAGCCAAATGGCTCCAAAATGACCTACGGACATCCGAATTCACTTCCGATCGCGCTCCCAACTCCAGAATCACCATACGGAGCTTCTCCTAGACTCAGAATCCCAAATGGATATCGATAACACTGAAATGCACTTCAAGCCAAACTTATGAAATTTCTTCCAAAATGCTAACTTCCACAATAGGTGCCAAAATGCTCCCGGTTTATCCAAAACCCAAATCGGGCATACGCCCAAGTCCAAAATCATCATACGAACTTGTTGGAACCTTCGGATCCTGATTCCGAGGTCGTTTGCTCAAAATTCCAATCCTCTTTAAGCTTTCAAAATGAAAATGCTCTTTCCAAATCATCTCTGAACTTCTCGAAATTCAATTCCGACCACGCGTACAAGTCATAATACCTGAAATGAAGCAGATCATGGCCTCAGACTACTGAGTGATGCGCTAGATCTCAAAACAATAGGTCGGGTCGTTACAGATAAGGCAGTGAGTGCCGAAACCAAAAGGACTAAATGTGCTCCACTTTAGCATGTTTAAGGGACTAAATATGCTTAGGGTTATATTTGAGGGATCAAAATAGACATACCCTAAAAAATAAGGGACAATATTGACCAAAAATTCAATGAAGGCTAGTAAAGCTGTTTTACAATTTTCCCAGAAATTTCTAATGCGAGGAGCCTAATTTGGAAGCATATATCTCGAAATGTATGAGGAATCTGAATATATCAAACCGTGAAAGTTGTAGCTCTTTGTTTCTAGTTTCTAAGAAGTAAAGTGTCACGACCCAAATTCCATACCCGTTTGTGATGGCGCCTCTTGTGAAGACAAGACCAGCCAACAACTCCAATTCTCTTTTTTAACAGTTATTAAACATGATGAATAGAAAATACACCTTATTGACATTTAACTATTAATTTCATCACAATACAACCCGATCGGAGTGTCACAAATCATCAGCATCTAATGAGTAGGGACACTACTATTGGGCCAACAATGTATATATATAAAAGATGAAAACCAGAATAGAAAGATGGAGTGCGGTGCCGTGGACGCTGGCGGTCTTGCTCGACTACCACATTAAAGCCTTGGGTCCTACTAATAACCCGCTACCGGGTGAACAGTACCTGCAACTGCACGCAAGGTGCAGGGAGTAAAGTGAGTACTTCCAACTCAGTGGTAATAAAAGAGAATAATAACTAAGCGATAAGAAAACACGTATGGGCACACCAAAATGCTATACAAGACAGTACAATCCCTTTTTGAAAAGCCGAAATACTATGAAAATCCTTTAGAAAATCTCAAGATCAGTTCAAAATCTCTTTTACAAATATCGTTTTTCTTTCCAAACATCAAGCATATGAATGCTCTATCAGATAGAGCAAATCGGCTCATAAGTCGGCCCCTTGGGCAGAACACTCCTTAACATATAACACTAGGGTATCTGATCAACAAGGCAAGTAATAGTATGTATGACAATGATATATGAGTGCTAAATGTCATGCCACGTATTACAAACATGAAAGAATTCAATGCAATACATATGACTGATGCGGTGTGCAGCCCGATCCATTTGGGTACCCGCGCTCACTGTGGGGGTTCAGACTCCGGAAGGGCTCCTACAGCCCAAGCGCAATAATACTCCTACAGTACAATCGCGAATAACAAGGCCCGAAAGCCTGAATAATATCAATACGAGGCCTTAAAGCTTGCTCACAATACACTCAAGGTTTGAGATCCTCCTCACACAACACTCGAGGCGTGAAAGCCTCCTCACATAACACTTGAGGCCTGAAAGCCTCCCCACATCACTCCTTATGCCCTCACATATGGCCCTCAGCCTCAATCAGTCCAAAAATAGTTAAAAGTCCCTCGGGCATCAGTAAAACAATAATACTTAGCTCAATCAATAGTTCAAATATCAATTAAAACGCCAAGTTTGAGTAAAATATAGCTGAATTCATGAAACAATGTAAATCACGTGGATTAAGTTCAAATAATATTTCAATTAGTGAGGGAAAGCAATGATGATGGTTCGTTCGTGTCTTATTTCAACCGAGCCTAAATGTGATGACCCGACCCGTCATCATGTGAGTTATCACCCCGTTACCCCAGTTATCTGCTTGATAATGTCGTAATATGCATGTTGGGTAAGTTTGAGTCAATTCGGATTGAGTTTAGTTGGAAATGAGACAAATAGTCTCTTAGAAGAAGGAATAGTTGAGAAAAGTCAGCTGGATGTTGACTTGTGGGTTAGAGAGCTCGGAATCGAATTCTGATGATTCGGTCAGCTCCGGGAGGTCATTTATGAGCTAGGAGAGCGATCGGAAGTGAATCTGGAGGTCCGGTGTAGTTTTAGGCTTGAATTGGCTAAAGTTGAATTTTGGCGAAATCTGGTTGATAGGTGAGATTTTGATCCGGAGTCAAAATGGAATTCCGACTACTTTAGTAGATCCGTTAGGTGATTTTGGATGTGCCTGCGAAATTTTAGGTCATTCGTAGGTCGTTTGGTCGGGTTTTTGGTCGAATTTCGGTTTCGGAAGTTTGAATGGAAACTTAGGCTTGAATTGCTTGAATTCGATGTTATTCCGTGTTATAGTATGTGTTTTTATTATTGGAGCAAGTTCGTATGGTACTATGGAGTATGTTTGTGGCTTTCATTGGGGTCCCGGGGGACCCGGGGTGTTTTCGGATGGCTAAACGGGAGGAAATTGGAGTTTGGGAGCTGCTGTCATGAATTGCAGCAGCATTTTCGCTCCTGCAGATTGGAACCACAGGAGCGGGACCGTAGAAGCGGAGAATTCATCGCAGAAGCGAAAATGGGTTTGGCGAGGAGGTTCCGCAGAAGCGGACGTCAATCGCAGAAGCGGACTTGCTTCTGCGAGTCATGGGTCGCAGAAGCGGAACTGGGTGGTTTGGTGTGGTCTCGCTGAAGCGACCATTTGGTCGCAGAGGCGGCATCGTAGAGGCGGATTTTTGTCCGCAGAAGCGGAAATCGCGCATGTGTTAAAAATAACGGAAGGGTTAATTTCAGAAGTTGTGAAAAATATTTGGTCTCGGTTTAGAGAGGGGAATTGGGCGATTTGGACGAGGAATTTCTGGGAGATCATCGGGTTATCATCGGAGGTGAGTTTTATGATTCTTATACGCGTTTTTATCTTGAAATCCTCCTTTATTTCATGGGAATCGGATCAAATTGTGAGGAAATTTAGCCTAAGCCAGGGTTTTGGTAAATTGTCGATTTGAGTGGGCAATCGGAGTCCGATTTTGGAAAACTTTATATGCATAGACTCGTATTGAGACGAGGGTACCGAGTATGTAACTTTTATAATTTTTCGAGAAGCGCACCAAAAGTCGGGTTTTGACAACTTTGTGGGTTTTGATGCAATTTGGGTTATTTCAAATGGGTTGCGTGAATTTGGCATATATTGATGTATTATCATTGATTTTGAGCAGATTTGGCATCCGAGGAGATTGATTTGCGAGGCAAGCGCAAGGCGGACTGAGGCTTCTACCGGTTCGAGGTGAGTGGTAGTAGTAAATAATGTACTGAGGGTTTGAAACCCCGTACTAGCACTTCACAGTGCTATGTTGAGACGAGATACGCGTCTTGTGATGGGCGTGGTGACATGGTGATTGGGGACTTGGACTTGGTCCTTCCCAGCTTATAGTAGACTGTGTATTATGACTGTTAATGAGATTATAACTGTGTAATTGGGCTAATAGCCATGATTGGGGCCTTGTGCCGATCTGTAGACCACTAGGGGACCTGTAGAGCTAGTGGACCCTTATATCGTGTTGGAACTTTACTCAGCCGTGGAACTAGCTGAATAGCATGTTAAGAGCCAGTACTAGATGTGTACCGTGAGAGATGAATTACTTAGGTTGGAAGCCCCCTGATCTAGCTGAGTGAGCCTGAGAGGCCAATCCTATACTAATTGAGACCGGGTCGAGGACCCGTTAGAAGGTATTATATATATATATATATATATATATATTAGATCGGGCTGCACGCCGCAGCAGTATATAAATATTGGATCGGGCTGTACGCCGCAGTAGTATATATATTGGATCGGGCTGCACGCCGCAGCAGTATATATATTGGATCGGGCTGCACGCCGCAGAAGTATATATATTGGATCGGGCTGCACGCCGCAGCAGTATACATATTGGATCGGGTTGCACGTCGCAGCAGTAAACATATTGGATCGGGCTGCACGCCGCAGCAGTATAAATATTGGATCGGGCTGCATGCCACAGCAGTATATATATTGGATCGGGCTGCACGCCGCAGCATTATACTTATTAGATACTTATGCCTTAGGGACACATGTAAATGGAGATGGCTGTACACCATTGTGGTACGAGAGAGGATTTAGTCAGTGTGGGACCTTATTGAGGTAGATGTGGACTGGGATCGGAGAGCAATTGAGTCATTGTAGCTGCTGATCATTATCCACTTTTACGGAGACTACGAGGTAGCTGTCCGCGTCTGCAAAACCTGTTTTCTCCTTTTTTATCGTTTTGTTGTTTCATCTTGCTTAGACTTGTTTGTACTAGGATGTTTATTCTGTAGAGGCTTAGAACTCGTGACACCACGATGTGGTTGGGACCGTACTTTGTATGCTTTTACTATTACGTTGCCATTTTCATATGATCACTTGTTGTTTAAGTTTAACTGGATTAATTAGAATTAATAATTGGCTGGTTTAAGAGGTAATATGGTTAGACTTGCCTGACATTGTGTTGGGCGCCATCACGACCGGGGTTTGCCCCAAGTATGGCAATGAGCCCAAGTCATAATGATAACAACAAATCATTTACAATTACACGGTAAAAACTAATAACCGGGACGGACCAAGTCACAATCCCCAATGGTGCTCTACCCCACGCTCATACCTGACGTGCAAGTCTCCACAATACAGCACTATATTGTGCAAATCCGGGGTTTCAAACCCTCAGGATATCATTCCCAAATATTACTCACCTCAAACCGGAAAAATCTCAAGCCCACGATGCCTTTGCCCCTCAAATCGGCCTCTACGTGCATCGAGTCTAGCCAAAAATAGAGCGAATACATTACAATATGCAAATGGGACGATACCCAATCAAAGACAATCGAATTATAGCAAGAATCTCAAAACTACTAAAACCCGAGCCCCGGGCCCGTATCTCGAAAAATTATGAAACTTATATTTCCGAAATCTTCGTCTCACCATGAGTCTGTACATATAACATTTATCAAAATCGGAGTTCAATAGCTCCTTCAAATTCTAATTTTACAATACAAAAAACCAAGCCCTAACTTCTCCAATTTTCAGAGATTTCAATGATAAATCTTCAATAAAGTCACGTAATTAGCTCACAAAACTTATCTCCAATCGAATCCTTGTTGAAATCCTCTTAGTCCCTCGTCAAAAGCACCCAAGCTTGCTAAAAAATGGTGGAAAATGAACCCAAGTCGCGGATGAAATGTTAATAAAACAGGTCTGCCCATGCATATTTTTACTCTATGAGAACGCGGTCACTATCCCCGCATTCACGATGACCAAATATTATAGGCCAGGAATTTGCCTTACACAAATGTGGTGCCCAAGTCGCGAACGCGATGCTTCAGATGTGTCACGACCCTCTTCAGATGCCTCAACTACGCGAACGCACTGAACAAATTACACGAGGCCTTTACTTCCTCTTACGCGATCGCGGGAACACCATCGCGATCGCGATGTTACCAACCTCAAAACTACGTGAACGCGACTCAACACAAAGCAAACGCGAAGCACCTAGAACCCAACCGTTCGCGAACGTGAGCTTACCCACGCAAACACGAAGGCCAAATCTCTGCAACACAAACAACTAAAAATCTACTACTTTTAAAGTCCAAAAATGGTTTGATTGACCACCCAAAACCACCCCGAGGCCCCCGAGACCTCAACCAAAAGCACCAACTCATTCTAAAATATTATTCAAACTTGCTCCAATCCTCGAAACACATCCATTAACACAAAAATCATCAAATCTTGATGGATTCAAGCCTAAGTTTAACTAAAATTTCCGAATAAACACATTCGATCAAAAACCCAACCAAACAACGTCCGAATGACCTGAAAATTTGTAGACATATCCAAAATCACTTCACAAAGCTACTGCAACTCTCCGAATTCCATTCTGACATTCGAATCAAAATCTCGCCTATCAATCGGAATTCGCCAAAATTCAAACTTCGCCAATTCAAGCCTAATTCTACACCGGACCTCCAAATTCAATTTCGATTGCACTCCTAAGTCACAAATTATCCCCCGAAGCTAACCGAACCATCGAAATTCACATCCGAGCCCTCTAACCACATAGTCAACTTCCGATTGACTTTTCTAAAACAAGCTTCCTTCTAAGAGTCTATGTGCCTTATTTTCAACCAAAACCAATTCAATTACACTCGATCGACTCTAATACTGATATAAAAACATGAAGCAACACAATAAGGGGGAAACAGGGCGGTAACTCACGTGACAACGGGCCGGGTCGCACATCCTCCCAAACTTAAACCAACGCTCATCCTCGAGCGTACTTAGAGTTGTACTAGACGCAAACCAATAGCTGAATGTCCTTACCAAGCATACGCTTGGGGTGATCCCACGTCACCCTATCTCACATAGGTCTGATAATACATCACAACTAAAATTTCACGGCCCATCCAGATCATAACCGTAGAACCACACTGCACTTTCTGAAATCATGTCCAGAATAGACCCGAACCAGCTGTAATAATCCACACCTGCAATCACAAGTGAAATCATACCACATGTCACACAATCTAACATCGAAATGATTGTCTTTATTCAAAGCAATTGCCCTCAATACTCAATTACTGATAAGAACCCCTTATTAGCAAAAATCTTATTCTAACACTTTTATATACCGCCAACGCTAATTAATACACATGATAAACTGCAAGAATTCCTCAGATTACCCATACGCGAAGCCATTTCCATTTTGACCAATACCAGAATAGATTTCCGGACCAGACATCGATTTTTATCCTTCTAACAAGCTGAAATCGCATATGTTCGAATTCATTACTGTTGCGACCAAAACACTCACGCAAGTGTATGTGATCGACAAGTAGTATAGTAATAAGTAAAGTATCATTCCCACGCACCAATGAAGGGCGGTCTGAACATACCCAAATTATGACAATTGACTCAAACAAAAGAGTTGTAACTCAAACTCCTTAGTACCATCACAACACAAGGCTGGGACCCCATCCCACATCATAGAAATAGAATACCTGAATCTACCCCGAAGGGTCTAATCTCCACGTAACCTCGCTAAAAATGCGCGATCTTATCCAAACACCGTTACACATGAAGCACCTCAAGTCACTATACTCGAAATTGATAACCGCGCACGATGGATATCGGGAACCCAAACAAATCATTATACCCATGGTAAAGCAAGTAGTATACACCATACGACCCTAAAAAGGACACAGCCGGCGTGACATTCGCCGTACAACACCCAATACGACTTTCCTTAGAAACCAGGAAACAAGGTATACAAGACGGCACATGGAAAACTATTCTCATCATCACACTGTTGCGGCGTGCAACCCAATCCAGATAACATACCCATGGCGGTATGCCACCTGATCCACACATATACCTCATAAAAGGAGATGCACATCGAGCCAAATTTGTTCATTACAATAAACACATATAGTCTCATGCCCGGCCACAAGAAACGCATCCGAAAAAAAGTCCCTCAATATCGGAACTGAATCATTGGTAGAATCCTCTGCACTGACATCCGCCACGAAGCTTGCCAGTTGTCCACTGGTCTTTGGAATACAAACTACCCTGCTAGAACATAATCCGATGCACCTTGCCACGCAACATGTGGCATTTTTCGACATAGCCCATAACACATTAGTCTAGACAACCTAACATTGGGAAAACCAGTCTACCGTCTAATATCATAACCCAAATTTAACATACCAAGCAAAGAACGATCCACTCGGACCTCTAATTTCTAATAACTGCTAAATGGTGTCGATACACACGTTATACAACCACTACATAGTCGGATCACGAGAACTCCTAATCTCTAACACATATAACACATGAATCACTATGCATGATCCCACACTCCGCCGTACGAATACATAAAACACATCAAGTATCCATTCGTACCACAAGTATCCATTCATAGCACGAAAGATATTCAAAAATTTCCTCGCGCCATCCTAACAAGATAATACCGCAATACTACCAAATATTATCAATTTACGTTACCTTGCCTATTTTCTGAACATATACCCCCGCCAAATCACTAGCATAGCAATACCATCTTCCTTAATCATGTGAAGATCGATTCTTAAATCACCTGCAGCTGCCCATACTGCTCGAGAATTTAATGACTTCCCATTACATTATGAACTGAACCGAAACCTTGAACACGCAAATCTCAATTCTCCATATCATAACACATAGACTATACCACACTAGTATAACATGAGGACTTCTATCTCCCTTTCTTAACCACAAATATCTACGTACCCACTAGTCGATAACTCTCAATTGATCCCATCTAGAAGAAATCACTACACATCCCATACTTTGCATGACCATAGACAATATATACGTCTCCAAACCATGATAAGACTCATCAAAATTCTCTCCCCAATTCCATGGCACAAGCTAAACTGCAAGTACTGAATCCTTCTACCCAAACCAAGTTAAGCAAACTGCCAACACCTAAAAGCTTTGCTGCACAATACCTGTAAGGCTCGTTACCTCGAACACATACAAGAATTAATCATATCCTTACCATACCGATTCGGTTCCTTATCGAGCTATTCCATTTATCCAATTTCCTTTCTGATTCATCTTCAGCCTGATATTCCCTCTTACTGCAGCACTACAGTTCCTCAACCCGGGCTCACTACACGTGACTCAAGCACAAGACTACACTATCTAAGACCCATAGGCCACTGAATACTCTCTCAAATATTTCCTAGAAATACCACATTCTAGAATACTTTACTCTGAAGAACTTCCTATCTAAATTCGTTACCCATACTTTCTAGATACCGATACATAGAATCCCACAATTAACCTAAAATACCACAAGTCTTGACCTTTCCGATGAGAACACAAACTACGACACCTGATTGATACATGCAAAATCTTGAACACAGTAAAACCATTCTCGAGAGTCATTCACTCTTATTCAACTGTAATTCACCTGCCTTAATGAATGGAACCACTCGTGCCTTATTAGTACTCTGACACCGCGGAACATGATTTCATACAGATACAAACAACCATCTTTCTTCTTTATACACCGAGCATTGCTTATCAACAGCAGTTCAAAACATCCTAGTATTTTCTCACATTTACGAAAACACCATATAACCTTTGTAAAAATTTTCCTTCACACGTGCCATCCTCAACTCACTTTCTATAACCAGAACTGATCTGCCATCATCCATCGAAACGGAACCAACATAGCACATAACCGTGCAATTAGCTGACCAACAACAACCTCCCCAACTTGGCTCGAAGCCAGATATCAAGGCACTTTTAACAACTCATAGCATTTTTACTTTAATGATGCCACAATGCAACAGCGAGATCAAACTCAAATCATTTACAAGTTTTGTGAATACACAGATCATCTAGCGCTGACATTCTCTGCAAACCTCACATTTATCTCTACCACAGTTGAGTCCACTTTCTTAAGTGTCCCAAATTCTCAAATTACAACACATACCCTTCAATTACACACGAGATATTTTAACATACACATAAGGATCATACCGCTCAAAAACACTCGACATGAGATAATCCACCTGCTTCGCCTCATTTCAATATTTCAATATGCCTTCCACCATTACATACGTAATACACAACCATTTAATATTTCTGGGTCTGAAATCATATCGCAATACATAATATACTTCACTACCCAACTAGGAGATACGAACATATTCTTCACGCACCCATAACTCGGACTACACATTAAAGCACAATAGAAATCGAACACTCGACAGCTTATCTATTATTCAGCAGACTCTTTCGTCATTACCAAGATCACATAGATATAGATACACCTTGCAGTACTAACATACTCATCGCCATTCCGGCTAATAAGAACAACACCGAACATATAAGTTCAAAACACTCGCTCATACAATCAACACATCAGTGCTCAAGCCATTGGCAAGGATCTGGCCTCCAGTCCTCCAGACTAGCACAATATGAACTCATGGAGATTACCTCTCATCTCTTGATCGGGAAATCACAAGCCATTAAGGCACATATGCTACCGAGCGCTCGCATGCGCAACAGACGTGTGGGAGGAATTTTAAGAGTTATCTAAAACTGAATCAAGTACGCACGATAAGAATTCCAAGAATGAGAAGTTTTCCTAAAGGTTCTACAGCCTCTCGAGGGTAAGTACAGACGTCTCTGTACCGATCCGTGAGACTCTACTAAACCTGCTCATGACTTGTGAGACCTAGTAACCTAGGCTCTCATACCAACTTGTCACGATCCAATTTCTAAACTCTATCGTGATGGCGCCTCTTGTGGAGACAAGGCCAACCAACTAATTCAAATTGTATCATTACCAATTTTTAAGGCCTTGAAAACCTCATTCTATGTTGCCTCGATTTGCGTGCACGATCCGAGCATGTAGCGGAAAGATTTTGTGATAGAAAATATGAATTCTATGAGAAATTTGGATAAAAATGATATTAATATTGATATGGTTGACTTCGGTCAACATTTTTGGTAAACGGATCCGGACCCGAGAGTGGATGGTCCCGAGAGGTCCGTAGGAAAATATGGGACTTGGACATGTGTCCGGAGTCGAATTCTGAGGCCTAGAGCCCAAGTTATGAATTTTTATATGAAATTGTTTTTGATGTAATTATTAAAGGGAATAAATTAATTGACCTTGGTATCGGGCTCGTATTTTGGTTCCGACGCCCGGTACAAGTCTTAAATATTATATATGTGATTTCTGTAAAGTTTGGTGACATTTGGATGTCGTTTGAGATGTTTTGGACCTTGAGTTCCAAGTTAAGAAGTTTTGAAAACTAAATGTATGAAAATCATGAGTTTGAGGCTTGATTTGATTAAAACGAAGTGATATTGGCGATGTGATCGCACGAACAAGTCCATAATGTGTTTTTGAGGTTGTGTACATGTTTGGTTTGGAGCCCGGGGGCTCGGGTAAAGATTTAATAGGCCGTTGGATGAAATTCTGAATTTTTGAACTCCTGGTTTTTCACCCAAATGTTGGCTTCGCAATTGCGAAGTATATCTCGCAATTGTGAAGGGACGGGCTCGCAAATGCGAACAATCATCGCAAATGCGAAGCCCCTTTTGGCAACCTTGTTCGCAAATGCGAACAATTGTTCGCATTTGCGAAGGTCCCCATTGCCTACCTATGTTCGCAAATGCGAACAAAAGTTCGCAAATGCGAACATTCCCCAACATCTGCCTTGGTTCGCAAATGCGAACCATTGTTCGCAAATGCGAACACCGCCTATACAGCATGTGTTCGCAAATGCGAACATTAGTTCGCAAATGCGAACTGAAATGTTCGCAAATGCGAACTTCCCACCCTTAGCTTATTTTTCAAACTCCGGAAATTGGTCGGGGTTCGCAATTGCGAACCCATGTTCGCAAATGCGAACACAGAGACCTGAAAAACACGAATTTGAGTCATTTCTTCACATTTTACAAAACCAAAACACCCATTTGCGATTCTTCAAGGATTTCTTCTTCATCAAAACGATTGTAAGTCACTTTTTACTTAATTCTTTCAATTCCTAACATCATTAAACATGTTTTTCATAAGAAATCAATGATTTTCATGGTAGAATTCTTGTTTTTGTTAGAAAATAGGGTTTTTCATAAATTGGGGAATTGGACCTCGAATTGAGGTCCGATTTTGAAACAAATTATATATATGAACTCGTGGGGGTATGGGTAACCGGATTTTGGTCCTAACCCCGAATTCCGACCATGTGGGCCCGGGGTTGAAATTTACTATTCATGGCAGAATGTTGTAAAAGTGTTATTTAGTATTAAGAATTAGTTTGTTGAGTAGAATTGATGATATTAAATCAATTGTGTATAGATACGGTTGGATTGGAGCCAAATTGAAAGAAAAGACATTTCCATGGATTGAATTGTTCATAAGCATTCGAGGTAAGTGTTTGTTCTATCCTAGCTTGAGGGAATAGGATTATGTGCTATGTGTTATGTGATCGAGTGCGGTGTATGGGCTGTGGTGACGAGCATCCATACACTGGCGTCTAGTATGATCGTGAGTCGTTGGAAAATAATTATTTTGAGATATATTACGGATGAAATTGTTATTGTTCTCCCTGGTTGGGACTTGTTGTGAAGATTATTATTGATTGCCCTTGATGGGACGGATTATGAATTACTGTTTCTTTCTTTACCCTTAACTGTGATTGTTATTTGGGTGAGGAAGAGTGATAATGCACGAAGGGTGATGCCGTGCCATGTTTTATTTATTTATGCACGAAGGTTAATGCCGTGCCATGTTTATTTATTGATTATGCACGAAGGATCATGCCGTGCCCTGTTATTGAACCATGTACGAAGGATCATGCCGTACTATGGATGTGAGGATGAGAGTAAAAGCACGAAGGGTGATGCCGTGTACTTTATTTGTCTATCCGGTGAGGATGAGAGTAAAAGCACGAAGGGTGATGCCGTGCAATTGCTTGCTATTTCTTGAATTAATATTACTTGTTTTTCCATTATATTTTATTTGGTTGATACCGTGCAACTATTTGCCATTTCTTGACTTGATATTACTTGTGTTTCCATTACACCTTGTTTTTCCTTGTGAACTTATTTGATTGTTATTTGGGTGAGGAAGAGTGATAAAGCACGAAGGGTGATGCCGTGTACTCTATTTGTTTACTTGGTGAGGACGAGAGTAAAAGCACGAAGGGTGATGCCGTGCAACTGTTTGCTATTCCTTGAATTGATATTACTTGTGTTTACATTACACTTGATTTTCCTTGCGAAATTATTAACTGTGGTTACTTGTTGAATTCTTTAAGATATTGCTTATTGTGATAATACTTGATTATTTCTTGTTATTTTGTGGTACACACATATATATATTGAATTGCACAGGTTTATGTAGGTGTCTGGTCCTAGGCTTGTCACTACTTCGCTGGGATAGGCCAGGCACTTACCAGCACATGGGGTCGGTTAGGCTGATGCTACACTTCTGTGCGTTTTTGCACAGGTCTAGGTTACGATCAGGAGCAGCAACAGCGGTAAATAGATTGCGTGGGAGTTGATCACATTTGAGACCGAGGTAGCTTGCAGACGTCCGCAGGCCCGGCGTCTCTTTCTCTATTTATGTTAATAGCTGTAGTCTCGTTGTTCCGAGACAAACAGTATTATGTTATATTTCCTTCAGACTTTTATGTGTAGTATTTCATAGTAGTTTGTGAGTTGGTGACTCCACGTCTTGGGTAGAGGATTTCAGTATAATTTTCACTTTGTAATTAGTTATTTCTATTTCGATAAAGTATTCCGCATTTATTTAATTAAAATTGTGTTAAAAACAGGATAGTATGAATACGGTGGCTTGCCTAGCTACCACGAGTAGGCGCCATCACGATCCCGATGTTGGGGGAAAATCCGGGTCGTGACAAGTTGGTATCAGGAGCTCTAGGTTACATAGGTCTCACCACTCACGAACAAGCTTAGTAGAGTTTGAGAGGTAGGTACGGAGACGTCCGTACTTGTCCTCCAGAGTCTATTGAGTTAGGAAAAAGTCTCTCATTTGTTCTTTCTTGTCGTGCGACTTGTTCCTCAATTACTGATTGAATTTCTATTCTGTCCTTTCGCAGATGGTAAGGACACGCACTTCTTCGTCCGCTGACCAGCAGCCTGAGCCCCAGACAGCTCCTGTGAGGGGCGGGGGTCGGGGCCGTATCAGAGGCCGTGGTAGGGGTAGAGCTCAGCCTCAGGCGGCTACCCCAGAGGTGGAGCCTCATATTGAGATGGAAGAGGAGGTTCCGGTTCCAGCAGCTCCAGTGGGCCCAGCTCAGGTCCCAGGAGAGGCTTTGATTACCCCGGATCTCCGGGATGCTTTGATCAGAATAGCAGGATTCATGGACAGCATTGCCAGAGCGGGTTTATTATCAGTTGCCCCAGGCACTTCTCAGGCTGGAGGAGGGGCCCAGACTCCTATTGCTCATACTCCGGAGCCAGTAGCTCCTCAGCGTCAAGCACCAGTAATCCAGCCAGCTGTGGCCACTCAGTCAGGTACCACAGCTTATGCCGGCGATGGAGCGGCCATGACTTCTGATTCATTATGGAGGCTTGATCGGTTCTCCAAGCTATTTACCACTACATTCAGTGGAGCCGCATCAGAGGATCCTCAGGACTTTTTATTCAGTTGCCATGAGATTCTCGAGACTATGGGGATCGTGGAGACAAACGGAGTTGATTTCTGTACCTTCAGACTTGCAGGATCCGCCAAGACTTGGTGGAGAGATTATTGCCTGACTCGACCAGCAGGGTCCCCAGCTTTATCATGGGACCAGTTTGCGGAACTATTTATGGAGAAGTTTCTCCCTGCTACTCGGAGGGATGTACTTCGGAGGCAGTTTGAGCGCCTCCATCAGGGCACTATGACAGTTACACAGTATGAGACGAGATTTATTGACTTGGCTCGTCATGCAGTGGTGATACTTCCCACGGAGCGGGAGAGGGTCCGCAGATTTATAGATGGGCTTAATCAGCCGATTAGACTCCAGATGGCTATGGGCGTGGGGAGTGACATATCATTTCAGAAGGCAGCCAATGCAGCACGCAGAGTTGAGATGGCTCTCGCTAGAGGAGGCGGTTATTCTTCGGATAAGAGGCCTCGTCATTCGGGTAGGTTTGGTGCTTCTTCCTCTGGTAGCAGAGAATCCTTTGATAGAGGCCAGTCCTCCAGGCCTTTTCATTCCGCCCTTCAGGCTTCACAGGGTGGACCAGGTGATCGCGGTTCTCGTGGGCATTATTCAGACCAGCCTCCTATTAGTGCTCAACCTCTTCAGAGTGTTCGTGGGGGCCATTCAATTCGTCAGGGCCAGCATCCCCATCAGCCTAAATGTTGTTACGGTTGTGGTGACCCAGGTCATCTTGTCAGGTTTTTCCCTCGAGCGATGGGCAACACTTAGCAGCGGGGCCCTTATCCCATGATTCAGGCCCCAGCTGACCTTCAACCTACCCAGCCAGCCAGAGGCGGGGGTAGAGATCGTACAGGTAGAGGTTGAGACCGTAGAGGTGGAGACCGTCCAGCCAGAGGTAGAGGTCAGCCAGTGGATGACTGTCCCAGAGATGTAGCTCAGAGGGGAGGTGTTGATCCCCGATTCTATGCTTTACCGACCAGGCCAGAGGTAGAGGCATCAGATGTCGTGATTATAGGTACCATTCTTGTTTGTGACAGAGGTGCTTCGGTATTATTTGACCCTGGATCTACATATTCCTATGTGTCTTCCTACTTCGCACCGTATTTGGTTGTGCCCAGCTATGCTCTGGATATTCCAGTTTATGTGGCTACACCAGTGGGTGACTCCATTGTAGTCGATCGGGTGCATCGTTCGTGCGTAGTTATATTTGGGGGTCTCGAGACCCGTGTTGATCTGTTGCTCTTGGATATGGTAGATTTTGATGTCATATTGGGAATGGACTGGTTGTCCCCATACCATGCTATTCTTGATTGTCATGCTAAGACTGTCACCTTAGCCTTGCCAGAATCACCCCGATTAGAGTGGAAGGGTACCTCAAGCCACTCCGTTCGCACTGTTATTTCTTATGTTAAGGCTCGACATATGGTCGAGAAGGGGTGTCTAGCTTATTTGGCTTATGTTCGTGATTCCAGCGCAGAAGTTCCTTCCATTGATTCAGTCCCTATTGCACGGGAGTTTCCTGAGGTTTTTCCTTCAGACCTGCCGGGCATGCCACCCGACAGGGATATTGATTTCTGTATTGATTTGGCACCAGGCACTCAACCCATCTCTATTCCACCCTATCGTATGGCCCCGCCGGAGCTAAAAGAATTGAAAGATCAGTTGCAAAACCTTCTTGAGAAGGGCTTTATTAGGCCCAGTGTTTCCCCCTGAGGAGCACCTATATTATTTGTAAAGAAGAAGGATGGCTCGATGCGGATGTGTATTGATTACCGGCAGTTAAACAAGGTGACTATTAAAAATAGATATCCACTGCCGAGGATTGATGATTTGTTTGACCAGCTCCAGGGAGCGAGGGTATTCTCTAAGATAGACTTGAGGTCAGGCTACCATCAGCTGAAGATCAGGGCGGCTGACATTCCTAAGACAGCCTTTCGCTCTAGATATGGGCATTATGAGTTTTTGGTCATGTCCTTCGGGTTGACCAATGCCCCAACAGCATTCATGGAGTTGATGAATCGAGTATTCAGGCCTTACTTAGATCTGTTCGTGATAGTTTTCATAGATGACATCCTGGTATACTCCTGCAGCCATGAAGAGCACGAGCAGCACCTCAGAGTGGTTCTTCAGACTCTGAAAGATAACCAACTATATGCCAAATTTTCTAAATGTGAGTTCTGGTTGAGTTCGGTAGCATTTATGGGTCACATTGTATCAGTGGAAGGTATTCAGGTAGACCCAAAGAAGATTGAGGCAGTCCAAAATTGGCCTCGACCAGCTTCAGTGACTGAGATCCGGAGTTTCTTGGGATTAGGAGGTTACTACCGTCGTTTTGTAGAGGGGTTTTCTTCTATTGCAGCCCCAATGACCAGGTTGACCCAGAAGGGTGTCCAGTTCCAGTGGTCAGAGGAGTGTGAGGCGAGCTTTCAGAAGCTCAAGACAGCCTTGACTACAGCACCAGTGTTGATACTACCTACGGGTGCAGGGCCTTATACAGTTTACTGTGACACATCTAGTACAGGGCTTGGAGCGGTATTGATGCAGGATGGTAAGGTTATCGCTTATGCTTCGAGGCGGTTAAAGATACATGAGAAGAATTATCCAGTTCATGATCTTGAGTTAGCAGCAGTGGTTCATGCCTTAAAGATCTGGAGGCATTATCTATATGGTGTGGCATGTGAGGTGTACACTGATCACAAAAGCCTACAGTACTTGTTCAAACAGAAGGAGTTGAATCTACGACAGCGGAGATGGTTAGAGTTGCTAAAAGACTATGATGTTACTATATTATATCACCCGGGTAAGGCCAATGTGGTGGCCGATGCATTGAGTAGAAAGTATGCCAGCATGGGTAGTCTTGCATATATTCCGGTCAATCAGAGACCATTAGCTCTAGATGTCCAGGCCTTAGCCAACCGGTTCGTGAGATTAGACATTTCTGAGCCTAGCAGAGTGTTAGCCTGCACGGTCGCTCGTTCTTCTTTATTAGAGTGTATCCGTGAGAGGCAATTTGATGATCCTCATTTGCGTGAGTTGAGAGATACAGTACAGCGGGGAGGTGCCACACAGGTAAACCTAGATGATGATGGGGTATTGAAATTGCAGGGTCGAGTTTGTGTACCCAATGTCGAAGGGATTCGAGAGTTGATCTTAGCAGAGGCCCACAGTTCGCGGTATTCTATTCACCTGGGCGCCGCAAAGATGTACCAGGACTTGCGGCAGCACTATTGGTGGCGTAGAATGAAGAAAGATATCATTGCGTATGTCGCTCGGTGTCTAAATTGTCGGCAGGTGAAATATGAGCACCAGAGACCCGGTGGTGTATTCCAGAAGATTGAAATTCCCGAGTGGAAATGGGAGCGGATCACTATGGACTTCGTTACCTGGACTTCCTTTGACTCGGAGGAAATTTGATGCTGTTTGGGTCATTGTTGATAGGCTGACCAAATCAGCACACTTCATTCCAGTATCCGTCTCCTACTCGTCGGAGAGGTTAGCGGAGGTTTACATTAGGGAGATTGTTCGTCTCCATGGGGTGCCGATATCTATTATCTCCGATCGGGGAACGCGGTTTACCTCGCGGTTCCGGAAAGCGGTCCAGCGGGAGTTAGGCACCCGAGGTTCGGTTGAGTATAGCATTTCATCCTCGGACGGATGGCCGGTCGGAGAGGACTATTCGGATTCTCGAGGACATGCTTCGAGCTCTGTGTTATTGATTTCGGAGGCTCGTGGGACCGGTTTCTGCCATTAGTAGAGTTCGCCTACAATAACAGTTACCAATCTAGCATCCGGATGGCTCCGTATGAGGCGTTGTATGGTAGGCGATGTCGATCACCGGTCGGATGGTTTGAACCGGGAGAGGCTCGGTTGTTGGGTACGGACTTAGTTCAGGAGGCCTTGGATAAGGTCAAGACTATTCAGGAGAGATTGCGTTCAGCTCAGTCCAAGCAGAAGACTTATGCGGATCGTAAGGTTCGAAATGTAGATTTCATGGTTGGTGAACGAGTATTGCTCCGAGTATCGCCTATGAAGGGCGTGATGAGGTTCGGAAAGAAGGGCAAGCTCGGCCCTAGGTATATTGGTCCATTTGAGATTTTAGACAGAGTGGGAGGGGTGGCTTACAGATTAGCTTTGCCGCCTAGCTTATCAGCCGTGCATCCGGTTTTTCACGTATCTATGCTTCGGAGATACCACGGCGATCCCACACATGTGTTAGACTTCAGTACTGTCCAATTGGACAATGATCTATCTTACGAGGAGGAGCCGGTGGCTATTCTAGACCGGCAGGTTCGACAGCTGAGGTCGAAGAGTTATCCTTCTGTGCGTGTTCAGTGGAGAGGTCAGCCTCCTGAGGCATCGACCTGGGAGTCCGAGTCTGATATGCGGAGCCGTTACCCACACTTGTTTCCTGACTCGGTACTTCTTTCTTTTGTCCGTTCGAGGACGAACGGTTGTTTTAGAGGTGGAGATTGTGACGACCCAAAGGGTCATCACTTATTTAATTAATCATTTCGAGCTTCCGAGGCCTTGAAAACCTCATTCTATGTTGCCTCGATTTACGTGCATGATCCGAGCATGTAGCCGGAAAGATTTTGTGATAGAAAATATGAATTCTATGAGAAATTTGGATAAAAATGATATTAATATTGATATGGTTGACTTCGGTCAACGTTTTTGGTAAACGGATCCGGACCCGAGATTGGATGGTCCCGAGAGGTCCGTAGGAAAATATGGGACTTGGACATGTGTCCGGAGTCGAATTCTGAGGCCTAGAGCCCAAGTTATGAATTTTTATATGAAATTGTTTTTGATGTAATTATTAAAGGGAATAAATTAATTGACCTTGGTATCGGGCTCGTATTTTGGTTCCGACGCCCGGTACAAGTCTTAAATATTATATATGTGATTTCTGTAAAGTTTGGTGACATTTGGAAGTCGTTTGAGATGTTTTGGACCTTGAGTTCCAAGTTAAGAAGTTTTGAAAACTAAATGTATGAAAATCATGAGTTTGAGGCTTGATTTGATTAAAACGAAGTGATATTGGCGATGTGATCGCACGAACAAGTCCATAATGTGTTTTTGAGGTTGTGTACATGTTTGGTTTGGAGCCCGGGGGCTCGGGTAAAGATTTAATAGGCCGTTGGATGAAATTCTGAATTTTTGAACTGCTGGTTTTTCACCCGGCTGTTGGCTTCGCAATTGCGAAGTATATCGCGCAATTGCGAAGGGGACCAGGCTCGCAAATGCGAACAATCATCGCAAATGCGAAGCCCCCTTTGGCCAGACTTGTTCGCAAATGCGAACAATTGTTCGCATTTGCGAAGCTCCCCAACTGCCAGCCTATGTTCGCAAATGCGAACAAAAGTTCGCAAATGCGAACATTCCCCAACATCTGCCTTGGTTCGCAAATGCGAACCATTGTTCGCAAATGCGAACACCGCCTATACAGCATGTAACTGTTCGCAAATGCGAACAAATGTTCGCAAATGCGAACTTCACACCCTTAGCTTATTTTTCAAACTCCGGAAATTGGTCGGGGTTCGCAATTGCGAACCCATGTTCGCAAATGCGAACACGGAGACCTGAAAAACACGAATTTCAGTCATTTCTTCACATTATACAAAACCAAAACACCCATTTGCGATTCTTCAAGGATTTCTTCTTCATCAAAACGATTGTAAGTCACTTTTTACTTAATTCTTTCAATTCCTAACATCATTAAACATGTTTTTCATAAGAAATCAATGATTTTCATGGTAGAATTCTTGTTTTTGTTAGAAAATAGGGTTTTTCATAAATTGGGAATTTGACCTCGAATTGAGGTCCGATTTTGAAACAAATTATATATATGAACTCGTGGGGGTATGGGTAACCGGATTTTGGTCCTAACCCCGAATTCCGATCATGTGGGCCCGGGGTTGAAATTTACTATTCATGGCAGAATGTTGTAAAAGTGTTATTTAGTATTAAGAATTAGTTTGTTGAGTAGAATTGATGATATTAAATCAATTGTGTATAGATACGGTTGGATTGGAGCCAAATTGAAAGAAAAGACATTTCCACGGATTGAATTGTTCATAAGCATTCGAGGTAAGTGTTTGTTCTATCCTAGCTTGAGGGAATAGGATTATGTGCTATGTGTTATGTGATCGAGTGCGGTGTATGGGGCTGTGGTGACGAGCATCCATACACTGGCGTCTAGTATGATCGTGAGTCGTTGGAAAATAATTATTTTGAGATATATTACGGATGAAATTGTTATTGTTCTCCCTGGTTGGGACTTGTTGTGAAGATTATTATTGATTGCCCTTGATGGGACGGATTATGAATTACTGTTTCTTTCTTTACCCTTAACTGTGATTGTTATTTGGGTGAGGAAGAGTGATAATGCACGAAGGGTGATGCCGTGCCATGTTTATTTATTTATGCACGAAGGTTAATGCCGTGCCATGTTTATTTATTGATTATGCACGAAGGATCATGCCGTGCCTGTTATTGAACCATGTACGAAGGATCATGCCGTACTATGGATGTGAGGATGAGAGTAAAAGCACGAAGGGTGATGCCGTGTACTTTATTTGTCTATCTGGTGAGGATGAGAGTAAAAGCACGAAGGGTGATGCCGTGCAATTGCTTGCTATTTCTTGAATTAATATTACTTGTTTTTCCATTATATTTTATTTGGTTGATACCGTGCAACTATTTGCCATTTCTTGACTTGATATTACTTGTGTTTCCATTACACCTTGTTTTTCCTTGTGAACTTATTTGATTGTTATTTGGGTGAGGAAGAGTGATAAAGCACGAAGGGTGATGCCGTGTACTCTATTTGTTTACTTGGTGAGGACGAGAGTAAAAGCACGAAGGGTGATGCCGTGCAACTGTTTGCTATTCCTTGAATTGATATTACTTGTGTTTACATTACACTTGATTTTCCTTGCGAAATTATTAACTGTGGTTACTTGTTGAATTCTTTAAGATATTGCTTATTGTGATAATACTTGATTATTTCTTGTTATTTTGTGGTACACACATATATATATTGAATTGCACAGGTTTATGTAGGTGTCTGGTCCTAGGCTTGTCACTACTTCGCCGGGATAGGCCAGGCACTTACCAGCACATGGGGTCGGTTATGCTGATGCTACACTTCTGTGCATTTTTGCACAGGTCCAGGTTACGATCAGGAGCAGCAGCAGCAGTAAATAGATTGCGTGGGAGTTGATCACATTTGAGACCGAGGTAGCTTGCAGACGTCCGCAGGCCCGGCGTCTCTTTCTCTATTTATGTTAATAGTTGTAGTCTCGTTGTTCCGAGACAAACAGTATTATGTTATATTTCCTTCAGACTTTTATGTGTAGTATTCCATAGTAGTTTGTGAGTTGGTGACTCCACGTCTTGGGTAGAGGATTTCGGTATAATTTTCACTTTGTGATTTGTTATATCCATTTCGATAAAGTATTCCGCATTTATTTAATTAAAATTGTGTTAAAAACAGGATAGTATGAATACGGTGGCTTGCCTAGCTACCACGAGTAGGCGCCATCACGATCCCGATGTTGGGGGAAAATCCGGGTCGTGACAAGTTGGTATCAGAGCTCTAGGTTACATAATGAATGGAAAATACAACTTATTGGCATTTAACTAATTATATCATCACAATACAACCCAACCGGGGTGTCACAAGTCACGGGCATCTAATGAGTAGGGACACTACTATTGGTCCAACAATGTATATATATACAAGATAAAAACCAGAATACAAAGGTGGAGTGCGGTGGCGCAGACGATGGCGGTCACCTTGCTCAACTACCCCAATAAGGCCTTCGTTCCTGCTAATAATCCGCTACAGGGTGAACAATACCTGCAACTGTACACAAGGTGCAGGGATTAAAGTGAGTACTTCCAACTCAGTGGTAATAAGACAGAATAATATCTTAGCGATAGGAAAACACGTATGGGCACACCAAAATGCTATAAAAGACAGTATAACCCTTTGAGAAAAATCGTAATACTATGAAAATCCTTTAGAGAATCTCAAGATCAGTTAAAAATATCTTTTACAAAATATTCCTTTTTCTTTTTCAATAGCCAAGCATATGAATACTATATCTGATAGAGAAAGTCGGCTAATAAGTCGGCCCCTTGGGCACAACACTCCTTAACATATAATACCAGGTTATCTGATCAACAAGGTAAGTAATAGTATGTATGCCAATGATATATAAGTGCTAAATGTCATGCCACGTAGTACAAACAGGAGTGAATGTATGAATTCACTGTGGGGGTTCAGACTCCAGAGCGGCTCCTACAGCCCAAGCGCAATATTAATATCACTCATGTTGTGGCGTGTAGTCCGATCCATATACTACTGCGGCGTGCAGTCCGATCCATGTAACATGCTACTGCAGCGTGTAGTCCGATCCATGCATGTATATGCAAATGCTCACATATCACTCGACGCGTGAAAGCCTCCTCACATAACACTCGAGGCCCGAAAGCCTCCTCACATAACACTCGAGGCCAAAAAGCCTCCTCACCAATCACTCGAGGCCTGAAAGCCTCCTCACATCACTCATTATATCCTTACACATAACCCTTGACCTCCATCGGTCCATAATAGTCAAAAGCCCCTCGGGCATTAGTAAAACAATAATACTCAGCTCAAAAAATAGTTCAAATATCAGCTAAAAACTCCAAGTTTGAGTAAAACATAGCTGAGTTCATGAAACAGTGTAAATCACATGGACTGAGTTCAAATAATATTTCAAATATAAGGAGTTCAAACAGTCGGCAATAAGCCCCAAGTATGGGATGATAGTTCATAAAGAGTTTCAACAATCGGCAATAAGCCCCAAGTATGGCAATGGGCCCGAATACGCGTTAATAAACCAACAACCGGGACGGACCAAGTCACAATCCCCAACGGTGCTCTACCTCACGCTTAGGTCCAGCATGCAATTCACCACAATACAGCACTAAGATGTGCAAATCCGGGGTTTCAAACCCTCAGGATATCATTTCCAAGTATTACTCACCTCGAACCAGCAAAATCTCAAGCCCGCGATGCCTTTTCCCCTCAAATCTGCCTCCACGTGCGTCGAAACTAGCAAAAAGCAGAGCGAATACATCAAAATATGCAAATGGGACAATACCCAATCGAAAACAATTGAATTATAGCAAGAACCTCGAAACTAGCAATACCTGAGCCTCGGGCCCGCTTCTTGAAAAATTACAAAACTCACATTACTGAATTCCTTGTCTTGCCACGAGTCAGTACGCATAAAATTCATCAAAATCGGAGATCAAATAGGCCATCAAATTCCAAATTTACAGAGCAAAAACCAAGCCCTAATTTCTTCAATTTTTGTACCCAATTTCAGAGATTTTAATGATAAATCTTCAATAAAATCATGTATTTAACTCATAAAACTTACCTCCAATCGAATCCTAGTCGAAACCCTCTATATTCCCTCGTCAAAACCTCCCAAGCTTGCTAAAAATGGTGGAAAATGAATAAATGTTATAAAACAGGTCTACCCAGGCATATTTTTACTCTATGCGAACGCGGTCACCACCCTCGCGTTCACGATGACCAAAAATTATAGGCCAGTAATTTTCCTTATGCGAATGCAGTGCCCAAGCCGCGAACGTGATGCTTCAGATGCCTCAACTACGCGAACGCACTGAACAAATTACACGAGGACTTTACTTCCTCTTACGTGATCGTGGGAACACCAACGCGATCGTGGTACTTCCAACCTCAGAACTACGCGAACGCGACTCAACACAACGCGAACACAAACGCGAAGCACCCAAAGCCCAACCCTTCGCGAACGCGAGCTTACCCACGCGAACGCGAATGCCAAATATGTGCAATAGAAACAGCTGAAAATCTACTACTTTTAAAGTCCAAAACTGGTCCAATTGACCACTCGAGACCTCAACATAAGGCACCAACTCATTCTAAAATATTACTCAAACTTGCTCCAATCATCGAAACACATCCATTAATACAAAAATCATCAAATCTTGATGGATTCAAGCCCAAGTTTAACTAAAACTTCTGAATAACACATTCGATCAAAAATCCAATCAAACGACGTCCGAATGACCTGAAAATTTGCAGACATATCAAATATCACCTAACGAAGCTACTGCAACTCTCGGAATTCCATTCCGACCCTCGAATCAAAATCTCACCTATCAACCGGAATTCGCCAAAATTCAAACTTCGCCAATTCAAGCCGACTTCTACACCGGACCTCCAAAACGACTCCAATCACACTCCTAAGTCATAAATTATCCCCCAAAGCTAACCGAACCATCGAAAATCATATCCGATCCCTCTAACCACATAGTCAACTTTCGATTGACTTTTCTAAAATAAACTTCCTTCTTAGAGGCTATGTGCCTTATTTTTAGCCAAAACCAAATCAATTACACCCGATCAACTCTAATACTAATATAAAAACATGAAGCAACACAATAAGGGGGAAACGGGGCAATAACTTATGTGACGACGGGCCGAGTCATCACATAACCCTTCTGCCTTCGGTAATTTCCGCTTATGTGGATTGAATAAAGGCTGGTAAAGCTGTTTCTGGTGGACTTTTAGTGACGAAAATGGACTTTTAGTGATGTTTGGGCAGAAACTTAAGGACCAAAATGCTCATTTTCTTCATTTCACTTTGGATTTTTGGAGCACGATTCTTAGGAGATTTTTGGGCAATTTTCACGGGAAAACATTGGGATTGGAGCTATCTGGAGGTCCATTCAAGCAAGAAGGCGATTTTGAAATATTGGCCTAACTTAAAAAAAAGGTAAGTATCTTGCCTAACCTTGAGTGAGGGAATTGCCACTTCGGCATTGAGTCTTATGACAAAATTGTATGAATGAAAATCATATACGCGAGGTGACGAGTATGTACTTGATTTTTATGTGCAAATTATATCGATTAAAATTTATAGACACTCTTACGTACTAAAGTTAAATAAATTGTGGAACTCAATAAATCCTAGATTTATCATGCCTCATTCCTTATATATCTAGTTCGTGTTTATATGATAATTTGGTGTAAATTTTTATTTAGATTTTATTTAAATTCTGTGTGTTAGTGGATTCGATATTTCTTGGAAATAATTATATTATGAAATTTCCATCTACAAATGATTAATTAAGTAAGTTTAATTTGAGGTATTAATATATTTATCAAAAAGTTGGATTAAAGAAAGTGTCGTCTTATGTTGAGTTAATTTTCCATCTTTGTTGTTGTTATCCAGACCCCACTTTGTGGGAACATACTGGGTAGTTGTTGTTGTTGTTGTTGTTATCGAGGTTTTATGTACTCTTTGTAGAGTCTTGGGCTATTTGCTGTGAAATTAATTGATTTTGTTGTATCTTTGGAATTGGTTGTGGCATATGGGCAATTTATAATATGAATTTTTGTTTTGTAGTGTCGTGGTAAGATCCATGTAAACTATTATGTGATTTGGGTTACTGTTATGCAGGAGACAAGGGTGGCATTCCACTATTGATATTATGTGGGTATAAGGGTGGTATTTCATTGTGGTTAAGTGTTGGATATTGTCTGGGCAGAGCGATAAGGGTGGCTATCAAACAGAGCGATAAGGGTGGATATTAAAAGAGCAATAAAGGTGGCTATTAAAGGAGCAATAAGGGTGGCTGTAGGAGGGATAAAGGTGTCTATGGTCAGGGATGATATGTGGTGACATGAAAATATTGTGTTGGTGATTTTTATGTGATATTATGATTTTCTGGTGATTTATTTTATATATTGTGTAATTTAATTTATAATTCCAGTAAATTTGATAATAGTCAGATATATGTTGTAATTATAAGCCTGTGGATATTGACGGACAGATTTTGATATGGGCATGAGGTGCCAGGGATAAAAGATGAATTTATTATTTGTACGTGAAATATCCCTATACTTATGATATGAAATAAGGGCATGAGGTGCCATATAGTGAAAATAATATTGCCACGTGAATTGTCCTTGCAGTTATGATATGAAATGTGGCACGAGGTGCCGCGAGTAAATGATGGCAATATTGGAGCGTGAGTTGTCCGTTTGATTGTGATGAAAATATTAGCACGAGGTTCCGTGGAAATATAAAAATGGGCTGAGACCCGTATTTTTTATTTGAAATGAGGTGTTACACGGTATATTCAAAAAATATTATTTGAATTTTTTTATTCGAAAGATATTTATTTGTAAGAATTACATTGAGAAGATATTTGTTGAAAGAATTATATTGGGAAGATATTGTTTGAAAGAATTATATTAGAAAGATTTTTATTTGAAGGAAGTATATTTGAAATATATTTATTGGAAGATATAATATCCTAAAGATTACTAATGGGAATATTTATATTTGAAGAATTTAATTAGTTGGTCAAACTTGTGTTCATTATTTGTTGAGCAATATATATGGTGTTCTTGTTGCGTGCTGTTTATATCACTAGTTGATTATTGTTGCCATCATTATTATTATTTCCTATTATTTTTATTTACTATACTGCACAGGTTATTAGTCAAGTGAGTGTTTTGACGGTACCTCGTCACTACTCCACCGAGGTTAGTCTTGATACTTACTGTGTACCGCTTTGGTGTACTTATACTACACTTCTATGCATTTTTATATAGAGCCGCGTAATTAAGTTAGCGGACTCGGATAGATTTAGAGCGTGAAAAAAAGTTTTCCACGTCTTTTGCTAAAAAGATGTATTGATTAAAAAATGAAAAGGTTTCAAAGTTATAGATGTTTCCAGAAAGAATCTATCTTGGATTATGGATATTAGTTTAAAGGAGGATATTTTTTAAGCTTATCCCTGTTTCTGAAACTTATTTGGGGTTGAACTTTACAACTTTGTAATCACTCTCATATGAAGATAAGATGGAGATTGGTCTAAGTGGTGCGTGTGGCCAACTGCAACCTATAACATTTGAATGAGTTTATCAGAGATCTAAAGGTGCAAGAGTATAGATCAGTGAAGTTTTAACATTTATGCTTTTTCTCATTTTCCTTTGTATTTGATTCACACCTAGTGAAGGTACTAAAACATGGAACAACTACAATTTCATCTTAGTTGAGAACGTTTTGCTTTCGTTGTTTTCCTAATCTTGATCCGGCATGTCATTTGTTATCCTATTTATAATTAGCTATGTGAATGGCTGACAGGTAGAGTGGAGTGGTGGCCCCGAAACAATGGAAGTTATTCTAGCAAGGATTCACCAGAGAGAAGAAGCAGCAACGAAACGGGAGCGTGCTATGGCGTATGCATTTTCACATCAGGTATGTTAAACTGGATAGCAATCTTTAGCTTGTTAGATTTGTGATCTCAGAGCAGGAATTACCATTGAAATATTATTATGTTACAGTGGAGGGCCAATTCCAGCCCATTATTTGGATCAGGTAATCATGAAATGAGCAAAGCTAATTGGGGCTGGAGCTGGACGGATCGCTGGGTTGCTGCTCGACCATGGGAAAGCCGAGTTCCTGTTCACACAAGTCCAAAGAAAGTCAATGGTAAAGCAAGTAAGACCACTAAAAGTAGTACTACTCCAACAAAGAAAACACCAATTTCTGTTAAATCGACTTCGCCTAGTGGGAAAGGCACCGTAAAAGCTAAAAAGTCAAATGAAGTAGCTGCACAGAAAGTAAGCAGCATAGTTAAGGAGACAGGCACTGAGAAACAAGAGGCGGTAGTAGAAGCAAACTGAAAAGGATAAGATGTTGAAGGCAAGACATTTGGGTTTTTTCATTTTACTGAGGATGGGGGTGAAGAAAAATATCTCACTTCTGAAATAATGAGAAGAGCACACAACATTAAAACAAAGAGATTTCTGTTCTCTTTCTTTTTCCTTCCATTTCTTCCTTCATAAACAACTACCTGATTTCTATAACGAGCTTTTAGCAGCCTTTTTTTCCTCGCTAAGGCAGTCATTTGTTGCTATGATGTTTACGCCCAATATGGCAATGAGGTTCATTTAAACCAGCTGTAATGTTCCAAGAACTACTTTCTAACATCAACTACAAAAATATGCTTTATATGTAGGCTAGCAGTGAACACCCCTTGGCTAAAGCCATACTGGAGTATTCTCGCCATTTCCATTTCTTTGACGAACCTTGTGACACCAAGGAGTCTCAAAGTAACAGTGAACAAGCCAAGTTCTCTGGATGGCTTCATGATGTCTCAAATTTCTCTGCCTTGCCTGGAAAAGGCGTGCAATGCTTCATAGAAGGGAAATGGATCTTGGTGAGTTCATTGATATGTGTAGATTTGTGGAGAGGTAGAGAAGCTTTCTGTAATCAGGAAATAGTGTTGATTTCTTATGTTGCTGTGACAGGTTGGTAACCGGAAGCTGATAACAGAAAACGGGATAACCATACCTTCCAATGTAGAAAGTTTTGTTGTAGAGATGGAAGAAAGCGCCAGGACTGGCATTCTTGTCGCACGAGATAATACTATCGTAGGTGCTATCGGGATAGCAGACCCACTGAAGAGAGAAGCAGCTGTTGTTGTAGAGGGGCTCCTGAAAATGGGCGTCAAACCTGTCATGGTCACTGGCGATAATTGGAGAACAGCTCGTGCAGTTGCTAAGGATTAGCGTAAAATATTTAGTTTAGGCCTAATACAACTATCTTAGCTAATTTTGACTCTTTTACTTTATTTTTACCTTAAAATAAAAAATAACAAAAAAAATATAGTTTTATTGATGTTTCGTAGTCATTTTAAACTTGAAAAATACAAAAAATAGTACTTTATATTTTTAGCTTTATTAAAAAAAACGAAAATTATGAAATAAATAAATAAATAGTTTCATTAACATTTTGGGGTTACTTTAATCTCGAAAAAAAAAATATATATATATAAAATAGTTTTGTTTTAATTATGAGTCTTATAGTTATTTTGCTTACGTAGGATTAATTAATAACACTGTGTTCTCATTATCGGTTCCGGGCAAAGAATAATATTCGGGTTCAAACTACCCGGTTTTATAATTTTCGGACCTAGCCCATAATAATTCGAGCCCACCACACGTGGTGGACACGGACGGAGCACGAGACGGAACCCATGACTCTTGAAACCCACGTGGAGACCCATCACTCTTGGTCTCTCACGTGGGCAGAATTTGCCAACGGACAGGGGATGGGCAGGGATTTTTGTTGTTGATTTTAAAAAGGGAAAGAGGGATCTTTCACGTGGGGGGATATTTTGGAAACCAAAAAAAAACAAGAGGGTTGGTGGGCTCATTTTAAAAAGGAAAAAACAAGACAAAGAGGGGGACACTATTGATTCTGCTTCAAGACAGAGAAGAGAGCACTATTCATTATTCTTCTTCATTTTTCAAAAGGAAAAGATTTACTTTTCTTAAATTCTGTCGTGCGATCTTGTTGTTCTGAGAACTGAACTTCTATATTCTTTAGAGATTTTAGAGATTGTTTGAGACTATCTTCTTCTTCATGAAGAAGATATAACCAACAGGACCTAGCCTACTTTTCTGGATCTCCGAAAACCAGCCTCCCGCACAGCAGCAACACTAGCGAAAAACCAATAGTTCGCCACCTCCCTCCGACGTCCAGCAACAAACATCACGACAGCAACCAGTCGACCAACACCCTCACGTCGACCACCAGTCGTTCCTCCATGAATCAGCAGTCCATGCCCGAAAACACACACACAGCTTCTTCCTCATCGTTTGTCGCTGCTAAGCAAATACACACGCACAGTCACGCATCATTTACCTTCCGGTGAGCTAGAGGTCTGGATGTAGTTTTATTTCTGGTCATAGGTTCGTCGAGGTCCGGTGCGGAGGTTCGTCCATGGTTCGTCACATTTTTGAGTTCAACGATACCTCACTTGATATTTCGATTCACTTGTAAGGTTAGGTTCTTCAATTTCTCATACTCTGTTGAACTTAATTGTGTACTTCTATCATATTTGCTATTCTCTTTTATATGAAACGTTTGGATTAATGTTATATCGTTTGATTTGAGGATGTGTTAGTATTCTGCAAGTTCTATTTCATATAAGCGTTTGTTGGTTTGATGGATATTGTCTTACAACAACCTATAAAAATTGAATTTGCAAAGAATGTATTTTCGTTACTGATTTTGGATTTTGCATTATGAAAGTATAAACATTGAATGATGATTGGATAATAATAACATTAATGATTATTAGCTTGTAAGGAATATGTATGAGAAAATTTGGAAAATGTATACTGCTTATGGACATAACGTTTAAGAAACTACAGTCATAGATTTTTTATTTATTTAGTACATAGAATATAATTTCAAATTATAATCTGTGGCCTTGCTTAATTAATACTTTTAGTCCTTAGAAATCGAGGTGCGCCATTTAGTTGGTGTTCCATGGACCTCACAAAGAAGAAAATCGTGGTTGCCTTAGGTTTGCCCTTTTTTATATAAATGAGATGAGCCCCGCTAAATAACGTATAAATCATGGTGCCCTCATAAATGTATATATAAAATATTTAGATTTCGAGATGTGCCGTTTCTTAGCGAATTTCATGGCCTTCTCAAAAATGTAAATAAGTAATCGCTCTAGGCGTGTATTTTAATAATTTTACCTTCTTAAATACGGGTGTGCATTTCATGCGGCCCAAATCCAAATCCCAAAATGTTGAATAAGAATGTGTCGAGGATCCGGGTGCATTTCATATGACGTGATTCGAAACATATTTTTAGGCAACATTCTCTTTCGTAAATAATAATAATAATAAAGGCGGTAAAGGGATATTAATTTGCATTAAGTACATAACTGTTAAAATCAGATAAATAAGCCGAATATGACAGTTATGCGACCGTGCTAGAACCACGGAATTCGGGAATGCCTAACACCTTTTGGGATAGGTTTGGGGAGGGTCCACCCTTTATTTTTCAATCTTTTTGCTCTCTGTATATTTCAAACCGGTGACTTGGGACACCATAAATCTCCCAAGTGGCGACTCCGAATCTCTCAATAAATGAACCCCGTTTTGGTTGTCCTTTAATTGGAAAAACTCTCTTTATATCTCGCGCCCACGCGGGTTTGCGGAAAAAAGAGGTGTGACAGCTCTGGCGACCCTGCTGGGGACTATAAACCCAGAACCACTGGTTCAGGGTTTAAGAATTCGAGCTTGGAATAATTGTTGTATTTGGCTTATTTATTATCCGATTTTATTATATGTTTGTATTAATGTGCTAAATATTGTTTTTACTGTTTTGATATTTTGTGAATTGTATATATAAACTGTGCTGAAACCAATCTCCTCTCTAAGTCTTCTAAATCATGAAGAAGGGTGCACTTCGTGTGACTTCTTTTCTGTATAGTGTCTAATTCCCACTTTAGAACGAGGTTTGGATAAGTTGCAAAACCGGTGAAGCTTCTGTATTCCCGGGTTGCTGCCTCCTCCTCGGCTCGAGTTGTCCGCTCGGGTAAGCTAGGTCTAGAACAATAAACCTAGGATTTAAACCTATAGGAACAATAAACTCATGCCGGATCCCTTGTAGGGCATTTGTTTGCATCACGTGCATTTGACTTAGGGGACTCAACACAGGGGTTGGGTCCGTCTAGGACATGTCACCTGAAATGAAAAGACCATCCTGCTGCATCCTGTTTGTTTTACGCATTTATTTGCTTCAGACTTGCATGTTGACCGGTTTTTAAATATTGAGGAAAATGAAAAAAAATGAAAAAGAAAATTTTTTAGTTTCAAAATAGTTTGTTTACTTGTTTTTCAATAAAATAAAAAATAGTTTGTTTCCTTTACAAATGTAGTTTGTTTTTATCAAAACGAACTACGCAGGTTTGATTCTCGCCATTAGGTGGGATACCTAGGCAACCCTCATCGGGTCCAACCACCCCTTCAAAAAATTAAAAAAAAATGTTGAAGTTTTAGTTTTCAATAAAATCAAAGTAACGCTGTTTTTGAAAATAGCCGAATGTTCCGAAAGGACACCGGAAGACTGTTTTTGCAAAAATGGCCACTTTGAAGTCTTTTCTTTTTCTTTTTGAATAATAGCCTTGAAATATTCCATGTGGAAATGTTGAAAGGCCGTAGCCTCAAAATAAAGTTTGCGTTACCACCCTTTTTTTTCAAAAAAAATGTGTGTGTTTAATTTCGTCAATAAAATCAAAGTGATGCCGTTTTTGGAAATAGCCGAATGTTCCGAAAGGACGCCGAAAGGCTGTTTTTGCAAAAATAGCCGCTTTGAGTCATTTTAGATAATTTACGAGCATAGCCTTGAAATATTCCTTGTGGAAATGTTGCAAGGCAATAGCCGCAAAATCAAGTTCGGGTTCACACCCCTTTTGCAAAAATAACCAAAAAAAATGTGTCAAATTTTTTATTTTATTATAAATAAATCGGGTGATGCTATTCTTGTTTAAAATAAGCCGAATGTTCCCCAAAATGACGCCAGAAGGCTATTTTTGCAAGAATAGCCACTTTGAGTCTTTGTAAATAATTTTTGGGCACAGCCTTGAAATATTCCCTCGTGGAAATGTTGAAAGGCCGTATCCGCAAAATTAAGTTTGAGTCATCACTCAACTTTGCAAAAAAAAACATATGGTTTTGCTGAAATGGCCACATTTGGTATTTAAACTTTCTCAGTCTTGTGTTGGCCTGTGTCGGTGCTGAACGATGCTCCATGGGCCCTAAGATGAAAAATTTTGAATTTGTAGTCTCTTAAATAAAATTTTGTAAAAATAGCCGCTTTGTCAAATAAGTCATTACATGGCTAATTTTGTAGAAATAGTCATTATTGACGCTAAAAATGTTCTTATTCTTGTAGAAATCTCTAGCACAAGGTGTGAAAGTTTTTCATCAGAGTTTGTAGTTGGAGTCGGCTTTTACAATTTTTTTCTTCAAAAAAAAAATCAAATAAACATCTCTTTATTTCTTGCATTAATTTGCAAGAACTACGCTCGGTCTGATTCATGCGGGGTCATGATACGTAGGCAATCTCCATAAGATTCGACCACAACTGTATATATATATATATATATATATATATATATATATATATATATATATATATATATATATATATATATATATATATATATATATATATATATATATATATATATATATATATATATATATATAAAAAAAATAAATAAATAAATAAATTGATAAGGACTGTCCGAGTCCATTCTAACATGTTTTGTCTTGAATTGTAAAGTAAGTAGAAGGTGGTTGGTTTGTGACAAGCGGACAACGCAAGATCCCCGAAAGATGGTACGGGAGAAAATAACCCAAAGATTGAAAAGCTTAGAACAGCGGTTGAAAAACACGCACGGGTTGGCAGGTCAAAAGAGTGTTGCTTTCAAAGATCTATGCTTGTTTCCCGATGTCCACTTGCCACATGGTTTCAAGATTCCCAAATTTGAAAAGTACGATGGACATGGACATCCCATAGCCCATTTGAAAAGGTATTGCAATCAACTAAGGAGTCTAGGAAGAAATGAAGAATTGTTAATAGCTTACTTTGGGGAAAGCCTTACAGGAGTAGCCTCTGAATGGTTTTGGGATCAAGATGCATCTCGCTGGCACGTCTGGAACGACATGGCACGGGCCTTTGTCAAACAATTCCAATACAACATCGACATTGCCCCAGACCGCATTTTTCTTTCAAATCTGAAGAAGAAATCAAGTGAAAGTTTCAGGGAATATGCCCTTAAATGGAGAGAGCAAGCGGCTCGTGCTGAGCCACCCATGGATGACCATGAGTTAATCACTGTCTTCCTTCAGGCTCAAGAGCCGGATTATTTTCAGAACATGATGTTTGCGGTTGGTCAATCCTTCTTGGATGTAATCAAAATGGGAGAAATGGTAGAGAACGGTCTTAAGACAGGCAGAATTATAAGTCAAGCGGCTCTCAAGGCTGCAGCTCAGGTTGTCCAATTTGAATCTAGTGACACGAATGAGAGGGATGAAGAAGTCATGATGATATCAGGGTCAAGAAAAGGTTCCAGAAGAATACCTCGACGGTATGCGATGTCTCGACAGGTTTTCCATAACTCCCCTGAGCATTACTATCCACCTCCAAACCCACCATACTCAGTTGATCCACCCCAGTATTTTATTCAGCCATCAAATCATCCAAGAAAGCGAGCACGGGCATCACAAAATCTCTACCAGCCTCTGCAAAATTTCCAAATACCTTATAACCCACTTCCAAACCAAGGGTATAGAAGGGAACCGAAGTTGAAGGATAATTTCACACCAATAGGAGTTTCCTATGAAAGCTTATTTGAGAAGTTAAAGCAACAGGACATGATTGCACCCATCCCTCCAAATCATGTGGACCCACGTGCAAGGAGCTTTGACCCATCTAAAAGGTGTGAATACCATTCCCATGCCCGGGGGCACAACATGGAAAGTTGTCGGGATTTGAAAAGGGAAATAGAAAGGATGATCCAAGAAAGATTGATTGTGATTCATAACAGTGACACCCAGAATATCGCGCTGAATCCGTTACCTGCACCTGATGATACACACTTTCTGGCGGTGATGCCTGGTGACACGGAATATGAGAATCCACTCGGGAATTTGCCGACTGAAATGAGAGAAGGCCATAGTGGTTCTGATAATCAAATTCGTGGCTAAATGTCGGGCTTATCAATTGGAGAGTCATTTGTGGTGGCTTATTTTGTTGTCATTTCTATTTGTCCGAGTTATTTCAGAATGGTAATCCGAATGTTGTTTTGTGGCTCAAACCTTTTATCCTTGTATTTTTCTTTTGATCATAGTGTCTCATCTAAAGGGGTCTAGGTTCATTCTAAGGGTTGTAACCCCAGTTTTGTTTTTTGGTTGTTCGAGTCGTTGTTTTATCGGTTAATGCAATGACCTATTTTATATTATTTCTAGACATTTTTCTGTTATTTAGTCCTCTCCTTCCTATAGTTTTTTTTTGCTAGCTCTAGTGACATGACGTGCGCGCATAGTTCTGGCCTGATCTTAAAAGTTAATCACAAAACCATTGGGAGGTGATCGAGATATTTAAATGAAATAAGAACGGTTTGAGATTATTCGAAACCCGAGTCATGAGAAACTGGGGCAAGTAAAAGGAAACCGTTAAAGGCAAGCTGGCCAAAATTGACATGGGGTCGTTCATAATAATGAAAATGAGAGTGTTGCCCAACAGTGCTTTAAAGATATGACGAATATTAATTGTGTTGTTTACACTTGGCATATTTTGAAGATTGGAATGACGAAGGCATTTTGTTCTGCTATCCAAATACTTTATCCATCGTCAACCCTTTGAGCCTTATTTTAAATTCTTTCATACCCCTCCTTCGGAATTAGTTGCAAAGACTAGAAACACAAGTTTGAAAGTCAAGAGAAGAAAGGGATAAAGAAAAAAGTAAAGAAAAAGAAAACAACAAAAAGAGATAAAGAAAAGAAAAAGAAAAATGTGTGAAAAACAAAAGAAACTTGAAAAAGAGGAATTGGGAACTACGTTTGACCTGATTCCTTAAAGAGGATACGTAGGCGCTTCACATCTCGGTCATAGTGTAAATAAAGAAATAAAAAATCCCCAAGCAAAAACTGGGGCAACAAAAAGTCGTGTTTATAAAGGAAAATGTAGATTTCGAAGGTTGTAATTTTGAACCCACGTTGTTCTATTTTGAGCCTTTAATACCATCTCATGTTAGCCCTATCCAAATCCACATTACGGTCCAAAGAAAACACTTTCGACCAATCTTCAAAAGAGGCCAAGTCAGGCAAATGAGAGAAGTCTTATCAGAACATAACACTCTGATTCCTATCAGAAAAGACTCGGATCTACAGCAGAAGAAATATGAGAGAATCTTAGCGGTAACACCCCCAATCCCCAGGTGAAGAGAAACACAAATGAGAGAGTCTTAGCGGTGAAAACCTTCACAGGCACCATAAGGCGATGAAAGCTGATAGAAAAACCGTAATGAGAGAGGCTTGATAGTGAAAACCCTCGGGCACTACAAACCGAACAAAGATTGGAAACCAGATGGGAAAACCCTAGGCGAAGATTACAAAAGGCGGTTTAACGATGGAGGATAGGCTATATGTGCATATCATGTCCATTAGAGTTGATATCCACGTTTGATAGGTTTACTTTATAATTTTTCTTTTTAGAGAGTCATCTTCCTTTTTGTCTTTTATTCTGTTTCCTTTTATCTTTCTTCTTTTTATCGAAAATTCCCCAATAGAGTCCGTTTGCAAGAAATGACTGCAAAATTTTCCATCAGCTTTCCAATTACGCAAGACGGGATTTTGATTGGTACCCCCAAGTGGTATAAGTCAGGAGGGATCAAGCGCAAGGCCAGTGTCCAGAGGGATATTCCCCACCAATAGGAAAATGACAAGGGGATGGATTGGTGTCAATGAGGATATCTCAAGGAAGGTTAATGACTTCAAGGCCAAGGTCAAGGGGACTCAAAGGTCGGTAAATGCCCATTCCTTAGATATGCCGCAAAAGAAAGGGAGATATCCCCGGCAGAAAGGTATTCCAGTGACAATGGTTCACCAGTAAAACATGCAAGGTCTTCACGCATGATCACTATCATAGGAATTCGGGTGATCAGGATACCAGTGGAAAACCACGTGGAAAGGCTCGCGAATAAAAGAATCGTCAAGGAAGGCGGGGAAGCAAGAAAGCTATCCCCAGCATGAATATCATCAAATAATAACATCCCCAGCAAGTTCTGACAATGAAACGCAGAGCAGGGAAAGAGGAGGAGAACCATCCCCAGCAGGAGCACCACAACCAACCACCACATTTTAAAACTAACCAATTTTTCTTTGATTTGAAACGGGAAAAATAGGGGTTGTTGGCAGAAAAACATGCCACGGAGAAGATTCTCAAACTGGGGCAGAAAATATTCTCCCGTTGCAAAAATTTTCTCGAAACCAAATACCCGGTTGGGGAAAGAAGCCAGATAACGCAAGGAAATGATCTTTGAAGCCAATTATCCCCGGCAGCTTTGAAAGAAAGAAAACTACAAGCTGTGATAGAGGAAATTATACCCCCAGCAGACAGGACAAAACGAGGAAGCTTGCGTTCAGAAAGGCAAGAAGCCGGTATCATCCCCAGCAGTTCTCGGAAAAATGAAACACTGATTTCGAGATTTCCCCGGCAGCATTATATCCTACAAGTTTTTCAAGGGAGCAAAGAGCAACTTTCGAAGGAGGTTTGGAAAGAGGAAAAAGGAAAAGGGATCCCCGACAGGACAATCCTCAGCTAATGACATTTCAATCCCCAGCGATCCCGGGAGAGAATAAAAGGTCTTGAAGGAAGTAGAAAAGGAGGAAATAGAGAAGATTTTCCCAGCAGCATTATCCCCAGTAGGTAAGTAAACAATTCCAAAGATATCCCCGGCAGTCAAGGGAAAAATAACACGACCTAGGAGGAAAGCAATTCCGAAACAAGGTAATTTAGAAGAAAGGATGGGATGGAGTTAGTGAGTTGATGTTGAAGTCAGGGAGCCCGCCTGAAGAATAGAGTGGCGATTTAGTTTTGAAGTTGTGGTTGAAGTCAGGGAGCCCGCCTGAAGAATGGAGTGGCGATTTAGTTTTGAAGTGATTGTTGAAGTCAGGGAGCCCACCTGAAGAATGGAGTGGCGATTTAGTTTTGAGTTGTAGTTGAAGTTAGGGAGCCCGCCTGAAGAATGGAGTGGCGATTTAGTTTTAAGTTGTAGTTGAAGTCAGGGAGCCCGCCTGAAGAATGGAGTGGCGATTAGTTTTGAAGTGGTAGTTGAAGTCAGGGAACCCGCCTGAAGAATGGAGTGGCGATTTATTTTGAAGTAGTAGGTGAAGTCAGGGAGCCCGCCTGAAGAATGGAGTGGCGATTTATTTTGAAGTGGTAGTTGAAGTCAGGGAGCCAGCCTGAAGAATGGAGTGGCGATTTAGTTTTGAGTTGTAGTTGAAGTCGGGGAGCCCGCTTGAAGAATGGAGTGGCGATTAATTTTGAAGTTGTGGTTGAAGTCAGGGAGCCCGCCTGAAGAATGGAGTGGCGATTTATTTTGAAGTTGTAGTTGAAGTCGGGGAACCCGCCTGAAGAACGGAGTGGCGATTTAGTTGAGTAGAAGTTGAAGTCAGGGAGCCCGCCTGAAGAATAGAGTGGCCATTTATTTTTCGAAAGTTGTGATAAAGTCAGGGAGCCCGCCTGAAGAATGGAGTGGCGATTTATTTTTGAATTTGGTTGAGAAAAGCGGTAGAGTATGACGAGAATCCCCAGCATGAATCCAAGTTCGTAATCGGAAGGAAGGCAACAAGAATCAGAAAGATAGATTCAGATTTTAAAGGAGAATAGGTCGAAGTTCACAAGGAAGGGACCAATGGTCAGAGTTCGGCAATCAAGATAGACCCCGCCCGAAGAATGGAGTGGCGATTTAGTTTTGAGTTGTAGTTGAAGTCAGGGAGCCCGCCTGAAGAATGGAGTGGCGATTTAGTTTCGAGTTGTAGTTGAAGTCAGGGAGCCCGCCTGAAGAATGGAGTGGCGATTGAGTTTTTGAGTTATAGTTGAAGTCAGGGAGCCCGCCTGAAGAATGGAGTGGCAATTGAGTTTTTGAGTTGTAGTTGAAGTCAGGGAGCCCGCCTGAAGAATGGAGTGGCGATTTAGTTTTTGAAGCTATAGTTAAAGATAATTTAATTGGAAGTGAAAAACAACAATTAGAGGTTTTAGATGAAAGCAACAAGAAGAAGGAAGCAACAATTGGAAGATTTCAAGTACCCACTTGAAGAATGGAGTGGCAATTTATTTTCGAAGTTTGTTGTTGAAGTCAGGTGCCCGCCTGAAGAATGGAATGGCGATTTATGATTAGAGTTTGTCGTTGAAAGTCAGAAGCCCACCAGAAAAGCAGAACGCCGTCTCAGTTTCCAAGATTTGATAAGGATAGTGAACAATCGAAAAGTAACAGAGTGTAACGGAAATCCCCAGCATGAATCAGAAGGAAGGAAACAAGGATCAGAAAAGATAGATTCAGACTTCGAAGGAGAATAGCTCGAAGATCACAAGTAAGGGAATTCGCTTCGGAGTGCAATGCAAGATAGCAACAAAAGAAGCTTGCGACCAGAATGCGAGTCAACAGTCCGAGATGATCAACAGAAGTCAGTCGCAATGAAAAAAAGGCAAGGAGTTAATCCAAGTGCAGAAGTTGATGAAAGATGTGGTGTGCTTGGCCGAGGTCACAAGCACTGCATACCTGGTCCTGATCCAAAAAGCCGAAGAAGATTGAACTAGCACCTACAACTAGCAAGTACCAATATTCAAATTTAGAGTCCGCATGAAGCACCAACCAATACTCGAGATCAAGCTTCGGAAGACTTATAGATAGGAATTTTGTAACTAGTAGCTGATAGGCTTAGTTAGTCTTTTTCATGTTTTGATTTTTGATGTAATAGCAGGACCACGGACCGGAACTTCGATGGAACGGAACCTCGACGGAACGGCACCTCGACTGGCTCTCCACCTCGGTTACTCCATATTCTTACTCACTTCGAACTACACGTGGCCTGATTCCTTTATAGCCAAGGATATGTAGGCAGCTCAGATACAAGGGCTCGGTCACATCCTCTTCTTTTAGTTTAGTCTCTCTGAATAAGGGTCGGGTCCAATCTCTAAAAGTGTTGAGTACAACACATGCAACTTGAAATGAAAAAATGAAGAGCACATACTGTAGATGCGTGATTTTGCCCATACCCGAGATTTATTATATTTTTAGCATAAAATATTTAGTTTAGGCCTAATACAGCTATCTTAGCTAATTTTGACTCTTTTACTTTATTTTTACCTTAAAATAAAAAATAACAAAAAAATATAGTTTTATTAATGTTTCGTAGTTATTTTAAACTTGAAAAATACAAAAAATAGTACTTTATATTTTTAGCTTTATTAAAAAAATGAAAATTATGAAATAAATAAATAAATAGTTTCATTAACATTTTGGGGTTACTTTAATCTTAAAAATATAATAATAATAATAATAACTTTTGTTTTAATTATGAGTCTTATAGTTATTTTGCTTACGTAGGATTAATTAATAACATCGTGTTCTCATTCTCGGTTCCGGGCAAAGAATAATATCCGGGTTCAAACTACCCGGTTTTATAATTTTCGGACCTAGCCCATAATAATTCAAGCCCACCACACGTGGTGGACATGGACGGAGCACGAGACGGAACCCATGACTCTTGAAACCCACGTGGAGACCCATCACTCTTGGTCTCTCACGTGGGCAGAATTTGCCAACGGACAGGGGATGGGCAGGGGATGGGCAGGGATTTTTGTTGTTGATTTTAAAAAGGGAAAGAGGGATCTTTCACGTGGGGGATATTTTGGAAACCAAAAAAACAAGAGGGCTGGTGGGAACAAAAGAAAAAGAAAAGAAAAGATACGGGAGGGATTTCATTATTCTGGAGAAAAAAACAAGACAGAGAAGAGAGCACTATTCATTATTCTTCTTCATTTTTCAAAAGGAAAAGATTGAGTCTTGGGCTTCATTTGAAGAAGGCAAAAATGGGAGAGCTAGGAGGAACGTGAACTTCTATATTCTTTAGAGATTTTAGAGATTGTTTGAGACTATCTTCTTCTTCATGAAGAAGATATAACCAACAGGACCTAGCCTACTTTTCTGGATCTCCGAAAACCAGCCTCCCGCACAGCAGCAACACTAGCGAAAAACCAATAGTTCGCCACATCTGCGATTTCCAGCATGTAAAATGCAGTAGCAGTAGTGAAAGAGAGAAGAACCAGTTGCTGCGCCTTCTTGTTCTTCGTCTCACTCAAACGACTCCTCGTCGGAAAACCAGTCACACAGCAACAAACACACATTTGTCGCTGCTAAGCAAATACACACGCACAGTCACGCATCATTTACCTTCCGGTGAGCTAGAGGTCTGGATGTAGTTTTATTTCTGGTCATAGGTTCGTCGAGGTCCGGTGCGGAGGTTCGTCCATGGTTCGTCACATTTTTGAGTTCAACGATACCTCACTTGATATTTCGATTCACTTGTAAGGTTAGGTTCTTCAATTTCTCATACTCTGTTGAACTTAATTGTGTACTTCTATCATATTTGCTATTCTCTTTTATATGAAACGTTTGGATTAATGTTATATCGTTTGATTTGAGGATGTGTTAGTATTCTGCAAGTTCTATTTCATATAAGCGTTTGTTGGTTTGATGGATATTGTCTTACAACAACCTATAAAAATTGAATTTGCAAAGAATGTATTTTCGTTACTGATTTTGGATTTTGCATTATGAAAGTATAAACATTGAATGATGATTGGATAATAATAACATTAATGATTATTAGCTTGTAAGGAATATGTATGAGAAAATTTGGAAAATGTATATTGCTGATGGACAGAACGTTTAAGAAACTACAGTCATAGATTTTTTATTTATTTAGTACATAGAATATAATTTCAAATTATAATCTGTGGCCTTGCTTAATTAATACTTTTAGTCCTTAGAAATCGAGGTGCGCCATTTAGTTGGTGTTCCATGGACCTCACAAAGAAGAAAATCGTGGTTGCCTTAGGTTTGCCCTTTTTTATATAAATGAGATGAGCCCCGCTAAATAACGTATAAATCATGGTGCCCTCATAAATGTATATATAAAATATTTAGATTTCGAGATGTGCCGTTTCTTAGCGAATTTCATGGCCTTCTCAAAAATGTAAATAAGTAATCGCTCTAGGCGCGTATTTTAATAATTTTACCTTCTTAAATACGGGTGTGCATTTCATGCGGCCCAAATCCAAATCCCAAAATGTTGAATAAGAATGTGTCGAGGATCCGGGTGCATTTCATGTGACGTGATTCGAAACATATTTTTAGGCAACATTCTCTTTCGTAAATAATAATAATAATAAAAGCGGTAAAGGGATATTAATTTGCATTAAGTACATAATTGTAAAAATCAGATAAATAAGCCGAATATGACAGTTAAGCGACCGTGCTAGAACCACGGAATTCGGGAATGCCTAACACCTTCTCCCGGGTTAACAGAATTCCTTATCCGGATTTCTGGTTCGCGGACCATTAAATAGAGTCAAACTTTTCCTCAATTCGGGTTTCAAACCGGTGACTTGGGACACCATAAATCTCCCAAGTGGCGACTCCGAATCTCTCAATAAATGAACCCCGTTTTGGTTGTCCTTTAATTGGAAAAACTCTTGTTGTAGAGGGGCTCCTGAAAATGGGCGTCAAACCTGTCATGGTCACTGGCGATAATTGGAGAACAGCTCGTGCAGTTGCTAAGGAGGTATGTATCTTAATTCAAACTGATAATACAAATGTTTATATGCAATGTATTTATTTGCCAATGGAGTATAGAGAAACTGATCCACAATATGTGAGCGTGATGCGAAAGGTGCGAGTGCTATGAGATAGTTATCCATGATGTAGCCAGTTTACTGAGGTCAAAGTATTAAAACAGGGGTTGCAGTATCATTGAGTTTCATTTCAACGTATTGTATAAATGTTGTACCATTTGAGTTTTATTCCATGCACATGCAGTTTATCAATGATCCTTAGACAGGCTACAAATTGCAGATTAAATGCAGTAGCTTTGCTTGTTTTGCATTGCAGGTTGGCATTCATGATGTTAGAGCAGAAGTATTGCCTGCAGGAAAAGCTGAGGTCATCCGTTCATTTCAAAAGGGAGGAAATGTTGTTGCTATGGTAGGTGACGGAATCAATGACTCGCCTGCATTAGCTGCTGCTGATATCGGTATGGCAATTGGAGCAGGGACTGATATCGCAATAGAAGCTGCTGAATACGTGTTAATGAGGAGCAACTTGGAGGATGTTATCACAGCTATAGATCTGTCGAGGAAGACATTTTCCCGCATTAGATGGAATTATGTCTTCGCCATGGCATATAATGTGATTGCAATCCCAGTGGCTGCTGGTGTTTTCTTTCCTTTAACAAAGCTCAAGTTGCCACATTGGGTAGCTGGTGCATGCATGGCTATGTCATCTGTAAGTGTTGTATGTTCTTCTCTGCTTCTAAAGAGATACAAAAAATCCAGACTTACTGCTGTACAAGAAATAACTGTAGAATAGGAATAAGGTATAAAATGGTAATAAAAAAAAGACATTGTTATGCTAGAATAGGAATAAGGTATAAAATGGTAATAAAAAAAAGACATTGTTATGCTATAATTGTGAAATAAAATTTTATTAGTTCTCAGTAAGATATAAACAGTACATACTATATATTTGTTTCTTTCTAATTATTAATTTCATTTTGAATGTGTAGGAAAATACCAGTGGTGCAATTGGAAATGGTGGCCACAAATAAATTTGATTCATTAAAGTGAATGGTGAAGACCTTTTGAACAATTGTGATGTTTATTTTTTTTTATATTGATACTATAAACACGAATACATTTAGTTTTGTTGGGGTCTTTGCTAGTGAACTTCTTGAACCAGTAATGCTTTATTACTATATAGATAGTACGCAAAGTATGTTTCTTTGTTGAAGTTTATTTCAAGTATATACATTTGTATTATTTTTATTCTGTTACTTATATCTAATTTAACGCTTGATATCATATGTGCGTATATATATATATATATATATATGATTAGAATTTGATGTAAACAACCACAATAAACAACCACAAAATTGTGGATAATATAAATATTTAAAAAAATTCTTCGTGGTGTAGATAAAATTGTCACGCTTAGAAAGTGTGGCCATATGGATTGTCAATTTGGTATTGTTAATGATAAATATTGCTTTAGAAGCCACGCTTTAAAAGCGTAGTCTATAGTGTGACAAAGATCACGCTTAGAAAGTGTAGCTTTATGTCATAAAAGCGTGGCTATATGAGAAAATACAAGTGTGGCCTTTGTACCTTATCGGCCACACTTTTAAAGCGTGGCTTCTAAGACAACACCTACAAAGCGTGGCCAATAGTCAAAGGTTACGGTACTTTAGGCCATCCCCCAAAAAGCGTGGCCTAAAGCCATAAAGTGTTGCCTTTGATCAAATGCTACACTTCTCGACATCTTAGGCCACACTTCTTATTATTTTCTATTATTTTTATTTACTATATTGCATGGGTTATTAGTCTAGTGAGTGTTTTGACTGTACCTCGTCACTACTCCACCGAGGTTAGTCTTGATACTTACTGGGTACCGCTTTGGTGTACTTATACTACACTTCTGTGCATTTTTATATAGAGCCAGATATTGGAGTTAGCGGACTCAGATAGAGTTAGAGCGTGATCGCAAGGATTCAAGATAGAACTGCTTGGTCGTTGCAGTTCCTTGGAGTCTTTCCCTTTTATCGTACTGTCATTATTATTATTTGAGCAATATTGCATATTTAATTTTCTTCAGATCATTCATGTATTCCGTTAGAGTTCATGACTCAAGTACTACAAGTCTTGGGAGATTGTATGATTATTTCTGCTGTTGGTTCTATTAAAAAAATAGTGTGAATTGTTATTATGACCGACTTACTTATAGCCTTGAGACTAAGTATTATCACAATGTCTATGGTAGGATTTTGGATCATGACAAAACACCTAACATGGATGAAAACTTTCAATTGTATGATACATTAATTGGGCACGCTTTGAAACACTTATAGAATTCAATATTATCTGAAACGAAATATGTTACTTATTTATCAAGCATTTATTTAAGCTCCTAACAACTAGAAATCAGTTGACAGTTGAACCAATTTTGAAATCAAACTGATGTGGAATGCTGAATCAGCACAAGACTTGACACTAAACAATTCAATGCTAAACATCACAGACAAAATATAGTGAGATGACGATTAGGTCCTCAATCCTTAACCAAGAAGTTTGAGTTCGAACTTTAATAATGAAGAATATTTTAATGGAAAGGCTTTAATTTACAGCCTTACGAAGTTTATCAGATTTAAATTCAAATTAATCTAAGTTACTTTGAATATAGGAAGGCTTAACAGTAGGGGAGGGGTGCCCACAAGAACCCGAAAACTCGAACCAAACCGACCAAATTTTTTTTTTTTTGGTTTTGGTTTGGTTTTGGTTTTGAATTTTAAAAACCGATCAAATTTGGTTTGGTTATGGTTTTAATCAGAAAAAAACGAATCAAACTGACTATGGGAGTAGTTATTTCAAATTCATTATTACACCTATATATGTGTATATTTTTATACAAAGTTTTTAAATTTATTACACTTATATATATGTATATTGTTATACAAAGTTTCAAAAAAATTATGGTAAATATTAATAGTTTGCTCTTTTAATATAGTTCTTTACCTTTACATTCTAGTTTGATTGGTAGTTTTCTTTTATTTAGTGTAAGAATCTATTTCGTGTTAAAAATAGAATATTTTTAATTGAATCCTTAAATTATTCATCACTATTTGTTTCACTTATCATCAATATATCTTGATAAATAATAAATTCCTCAAAGGACAATTAAATTTATAGTGTTACATAGAAAATGTGGTCGCCGGAATATCTGTTTGGTAGTGTATGTCTTATATTTATGAAAAAATGACAAATAACTAAAATAACCGAAAAAACGACATAAATCGAATTGAGAAAAATCGATTTAATTGGATTGATTTGGTTATAATATATTAAAAAACTAACTTACTTGATTTAATTTCTTTTTAGGAAAAAATCGAACTATAGAAGGAAAACAAAAAAACATTGTAAATCCAAGATTTCTATTGTCAGCATTTCTTTGCTTGCTTTCCTTAATTCTTCAATTTTGGCCTATATACACATTAATTGCCATTCTTATCCTTTTCAATAATACATCCACATTCCTCTCTATATTTATTCTTATCTTGCGTGTCATATTGGATAAAGTACACCAACGCCACCGTCCTTGTATTTATTCACACTTTTTCACTATTAAAACCCTTCATATCACAGCAAACAAATAATCTCATACTCATACTTTTCCACATTACTATTCGAACATTCCTCTTTAGAACCATCTATTCTTATCCAAACCATTGAAAAGTCTTGAATTTTACACAACCTTCTTCTTATTCTTCCATATTTATCAAAGTTTCAAGCTGATTCAATTCTTGAAAAATCTTGAAAATGAAGAGTAAAGTGAATAACCAAAACAGATTCATTGGAATCCTTGCATTGCCATGGAAGGGTTTAACAAAAGCAAGAGACTCTTACGTGAACTGTATGACAAATTACTCAGTGGTGAATCCTTGTAAATTGCCAAAGAGTTATAGTACCGTTAGCTCATCTAATTATGATAATGAAGATTTTCGAGAGCTAATTAGAGCAGCATCTGCTAGAAGCATAGGGGATAATATTGACTTAAATTTTCTCATGCAACAACGGATAAGGCAACAAATGTCTTCGAGAAAAGTGGCGAGGAGTTGTAGTGTGGGAATGACAAGAATTGATGAAGACAAGCCTTGTGATTTAGGAGAGGATCAAGAAAATGTTATGATGAAGAATATAAAGAAAGATTTGATGTATCCAAGAAGTAGAAGTTGTGCGATTACAAAGAAAAATAATGTTGTCTTTTGAATTTAATGGCTCTTGAAGTTGGGGTTAAGCTAAATTTGAAGCAGGTGGTGGATCTAGAAGCGGATTCAATCTCTGAATGTGTTCTATTATGAAAATTATGAGTTCAGAGTTTAATATTTATTCTAGCGAAATGTTACCGTCGAGCCATATTGTGTCCTATTGCTCACGTATGTCGGAATTTACCTTTTTTTTTTACTAGTGTTTAATTATGTTTCTATATATATATAATATATGTTCGATGTCCAAAATAATGGATTAGTCGAATGCAAAAAGAGAAAAGCCATTGAATCTGATTATATATACTTTCTTCTAGCTAGTAATAGTATTGTTGGCTCTGCACATTTACGAAGATGATCAATTTTCTTGTATTTCTTCTCCAAACTAGGTAAGGCAAGTACGATCCAGTAACATGAAGACAATAAGGCTTTTGTTTTAAATTGATAATTTTAACCCTAGAAATTTAAAACGTAAGAGTAGTTGAAATAAGACGAAACCAATACTAGTAAACTATTAGGATAATAAGCTGAAACATTCAAAAGAAAAGACTCCAAATCAACCTCTAAACTATAGATATTTGCTAAGATTTTGTACAAATTATACCATCAAATCAGGAAAATGCATGTAGGTTGTATTTGGTACGAAAGACAAATATTTTCGTGAAAAATGAGGAGTTTTATAACATATTTTTCCATTTTCAATTGGTGAGGTGAGGAATAGAGTGAGAAAGCTGGAGAAATTTTGGAAAATGATTTTCCTCTTTTGGTAGGAAAAATATTTTCTTCTAATAGAAAAAAATCTTTTTTCCAAAACATTTAATTCTATCAAATATAAAAAAAATGAAAAATATTTTTCAAAAAGTATTTTTCTTTATACCAAACACATCCCTAATTCTTGTATAATAGGTCAAAATACATTGTGAATAGAGAATAATTTCCTATGATGATGACGACTTGAGCTTCTTATTAGAGTACATGAAAAAGAAGAAGAAAACAAGAAGAAAGCATCACACTAGCATTCTGCGGTTTGTCTCTGTTTGATAAACTTCGAGTCAATCACACATATGATTATTGAATTATTCGAAATTATGAAGTAAAGTCATTTTTCTTTCTATCGTAATAAGATGTATGTAACTATATTTATTGTACACCCATGATCACTCAACCGAATTTTTTAATATAATCAGTGAAAATAACCGACTTATCAGTCCACGTGGACATTTTATATTTCTGGAGCACATAAAATAATTAATACCCAAGCAAAACAAAGGAATTCACCAATAAATCTAATCCCACCTGCTAAAGGTAAACCCACCCTAAATAAATTTTTACTCCTAGACGCTATCTCTTTTCCACAAACTCCTGGACCCATTATTTTCTTTATATAACGTAACTCTTTTCTTTTTTGCTTGAACCATCAATCTTTTATAACATATCATACTAATAAAATACGTTGATGTGTTCTTTAGTTTTTCGTTTGTCTAATCTTACATTATAGTAATTCATTAATTGTATTTTCATTCTATTTTTCTAAAACATTTCTTGTCTCACTCCTTTAATATCGAAGCATCACTATTGCTCTCCCTCGTACCCATGATTATTTTAGGAAGAAATAAATAAAAGAAGAGACATAATAGCGGAACCAAAATAATATTGCGGGAATCAAATGAGTCAAGAAAAGTTGATAGTCTTAATTTCTAAATAGTATTCATTGGACTATAATATATATCATGTATCTAAATAATTGCTCTTATTATATCTATTTTCGATACTGAAAGGTTCAATATTGGACTAGAGAAACCATGAAAAATTCACCTGCTTGAAAGAAGAAGAGGATATTTTTGTAAAATAATAATTGGTCCAAGTGTTTATGGAAGAGTGATGCATTCAGGAGTAAAAGTTTTTTTCACGTGGGTTTACTTTTGATGGTTCAAATTGGGTTTATTTTTATTTGGGTGATAATTATTTTCAGTGGCAAAAATTTAAGAAGTTTATATGGAATGCCAAATCATCTTTTCCACCAAGAATATTAATAAATCTGGCTGCGTGATCATTATTGTGCAATAAGGATAGTTGAGTAGCTTTTATGTTACAAATATATAGAAACAAAAGTGTAATTTTGCTCTATAATTTTGGATAGTTCGATGATCATCTATGTAATAGATTCTAAACTTCACGTGATGATGAAAAGTTATGTAGTTTTACCAAGTTGTTTATCCTTATGGTATAACTTCAGGAGTGTTTCCTCCTGGCTTGCCTCCATGGGCAACACTTAGAGGCGAATTCAGAAATTAAAGGTGGAAGATATCACCTTTAGAGGATTCCGAAAATTAGAGGAATTGTCACATCTCCTTTTATCTCTCCTTTTACCAAGTTGTTTATCCCTATGGTATAACTTCAGGAGTGTTTCCTCCTGGCTTGCCTCCATGGGCAACACTTAGAGGCGAATTTGGAAATTAAAGGTGGAAGGTATCACCTTTAGAGGATTCCGAAAATTAGAGGAATTGTCACACCTCCTTTTATCTCTTCCCCCCCCCCCCCCCCCACCCCCAAAAAAAAGATATATATGATATGGATTATGGGTTAAAGAGTATTTTCAGTTAAAGTGACAAACCTGAGTAGGATTATTTTATATACAGAGTCATCACTTAGAATCTTGGAATTTGATTTTTGGTGTTCCAAGTCACCTTTTGTTTGAATCCCTATTCAAAGGAAGATTTAACTCTTTTATTATTGGTCTGCATAAATAATGTTCGGGTAAAGAATTCAATTGACCGGGGAGAAGGTGTGAGGCATTCCCCGAGTCTATTACGAACCGGCATATCGTTTTGAGAGTCAGAGCTCTGATCCCCTATGAACCGCTTTCCCCATATCTATTTCTACTATTGTGACTTACTAGGAGGTTTTACTTTTTTTTTTGAAATGTTTCCAACATTTAGTCCCTAAACAGAAGCTTAAGTCTTAGAATTTGGATCATAGTCGGAACTGTGTGAAGATAACTCCAGAATGGAGTTTCGCCGATTCCTTTAGCTCTGTTGGATAAATTTGAGCTTAAGGGCGTGTCCGGATTGTATATTGGAGGTCTGAAGAATGCAAAATCAGTAAGGAGGGAGATGTTATTTCCCGTTCTTGTTTCCAATAGTGTTACCATGCATGGCCTATGTGTATCTATCATCTGTAAAGTTAACTCGGAAGTTTTCATTGTTACTTCCACGAATATTCCATATAATTATATTTGTTTGTTGGACCATTCTCCATGTGAACTTGAAGTATTGGGTTCCCCATTAGTGAAGGGACCAAACTCATTGCATGACTCCCCACCATTGGTTCCTGAGGAGGTCTCACATCTATTGAGAACTTGTATAGTCCAGGGGGAAAATGAGCACATATCTCTTCTCTCGTAGTTCCCTGAAAAGAAATACTTTTACCTTATTGAGACTTGAAAATTCTAGGACTGATGCGGACCTCAGCAGGTTTATTTCCTCTGCTTCCTCCATTTAATATTTTCTAGTTCAGGTGCATTGGGAGGGGGTTGTACTTGAGGAACAGGTTGTGGAATTAGTGATGGAACAAGTTGTTTTATTGGTGATGGAACATTTGGTGGATTTTGTGTTTGAGATGAGCTTGCACGGGAAAAGTTTTGCATGTTGAGGTTTGTTTGAGTTATTACATTGTCTACTAGCTAGGTTAGACCAAGGCATGAATATGGGGTTCATGTTGGTGATCTCCACAGAGGAAAGAAGGGTATTTCCACTGGCCCATTTTGAATTAGATTGAGGTGAGATGGTAAGCTCCATTGATTCCTCATAGCTTGGGGCTTAAGTTCATTAATGGTGCTAGAGGGTGAAGAACGTTGTTCATCCACACATGATTAAGGTAATTATTCATTGCCATGTGAATTCCTTTTGACACTAGTACTTAAGCAAGGAAATGAGAGTTTTGAAGGACAATAATTATATCTTGACAATATAATATCACGTTGAACGTTATTGCATGGCCCATTAGTGCTTGTTCCACTCATGAAAGAGGTTGATGATCATATGGCATTGGGGGTTGAATGTGGAATATCTGAATGCTCGTTAGTGTTTTGAGGGAGTGGTGGATTTGTCATGTTTATAGCACATTGGTGTCTCAAGATGTGGATAAGTCGATATCTCCTTCTCTCAGAGATTTGGATTCTTGGCATTGTTAAGATATTGTTGGTGGTTTATATTGAGGCAGTGTATTGAGCTATCTTGGGTTGGTTTTGGGTTAACCGATGGATTAGGGTGGCTATCAATGATTGTATCTATTTGCATATCTTTGTAGTTACTTGAAGGAGTGGTATTAATAAGATTTTGATTAGATTTTGTGTTTGAAATGAGTGTGGCTTCATTGGCCATTTGTGTGTTTTTTAAATTCTACATGGACATATGTTGATCTGTTAGAAGTTTAAGATTATCATCCATGTAAGGGTTTGTTTTTTCCTTAAAGGAGAATAGAAGTCCGTTTAGTTGTTGAAGTGTTTTAGAGTGTTCATTATGCGTTGTAATAGGGTCACTTAGGGATTCTTGGTCTTAGGTAGTGAATTATTGGTTTGCATATGATTCAATTGGCTAACTTGTGTAGCTGTCAAATGTACATCCATTGGGTGCTAGATGCCACATCAATAGCCATGCAAGTTTAGACAGAGAAATCAAAGCATCAAACTTATTATCGGTGGCAATATAAGTCTTAACTTAATTGATTTTTTCCTAAACTTTTTGAAGGTGTAGCAGTAGAGGTATTTCTATTAACAATATGTCTTCATATTAAATTCTCATGTAATAAAAGGGATGGAGAATTCGCTGGATAGGATATGATTGGGTCGTGTATCTTACATAGTGTGGTTGCATTACCTTTATGTTATGATTGGTTTTTTTTTCTCGGGAAACAGTACCGTTTGTGAGGTATTTTTCTTGGGCAGGTGTGAGACATCTTCCATTTGGTCTTCGGGTCCATCAAAACTCTTGGCTTGGTCGATAGCTTTATCTCCTTCTAAACTAGTAGGAGTGACCTTTGGCATTATGTATTTCAATTGGCCATTGAATACCCTAGTCTGCCATACTTTTTACATAGAAAATTGTCTCCCTCATAGTGAATTTCTTACTTGTGTTGGCTAATAAAAACAAAGTGGGTGACCGATACTTCTAGAGGAATTTCAATATAAAGCCCCGCATAGCTTCCTCTAAGGGCCGAGGATGTGCATGCATTAATCTTCAATAAATTACTAACTTTTTTTGACAACTTTCTTTAATATTAGTCTATCATAGAATTCGGTAGGCAATTGTGGTAGACATATCCAAATGGCTGCTTGGGATATTTTTGCCTCTGAAACTGAAATTCGGAACTCATTTTTGGACTGATAGAAAGTAATCAAATAATTCAAGGTCCAATATAAAGAGCTTTAAGCATACTGTCTTCATTGTTTGAACTTTGGGACCCTAGATCGATCTGTGAAAATTTTCTTTTATCTTTTGCAAGTCTTGAATTTTTCTTTTAAGTAAATGGTGTTCAATTCTTCTTCCTTGAAAGCTTGATTATAGTTGAAAATATCCATGGGTGATATATTCTTTAGAGGTCTTCTGGAGATACTTGAACCTGTTGTTCATTATCTGAGTCGGTGGGTTGACTCCCTTTCCTTCATTATATGATTCAGGTTGTCTTTGAACATTTAAATCGATGATCATATTGATTTAGTCCTCATGCATTTCATCTATAAATTTATCTTTAAAACTGGGAATAGATAAGACAGAATCAATGATGGATTGTGTGGAATGAATATCCGATGGTTTTGGAGGGATTAGATGGAAAGAGTTTGGATGTTGCATGGCTTGTAATTTTAGAGAGAGTCTAAACAAAAAGGTTATTTGTGGGATAAGTTTGAAAATCCTTGAAGAGATTTGAATGCTAATTAAATTCGTACATATATATAATTCTCCTTTGTCTTTTTGTGTAATTAAATTCGTACTATATATATTATTCTCCTTTATCTTTTTGTGTTTTCTTTGTACCCATTATATTCCACAATTCTATTAAATCACAGAAATCTCATTTTGATTGGACAATTTGATTTCTTTTGGCTTTCTTGACCGCTTGAGTCGATATCAGCCCTAGAATTAGATTCCTCACGTTTTTCACGATAACTTTTCGTATGCGAATGTAAATAATTATATTAGCTTCGTTGTTCATATGTAATGGAGGTATGAAGATATTATGTTATTCATATATCAAACCATTAGTATATCTTTATGTGTTAACAATCGTTTATTTGCAATTATCCAAATTTTGTACGCAGATTTAAAATCTTTAAGTAAGACGTAGTTCACATAAAAAACAACTAAAGGTGAGATTTTACAACATATATCTTAAAATTTTCTTCTAATATATTAATATTTAGTAAAAATAAATTATAGTACCCAATATAGATAATGATTTTCGTTATTTAGCATTATCTTTAAAAATATTTACGCACTAATGGTATAAAAGATATTAGCACAATGAAATCAATTAGGTAATTATAGGTAAATCTCTTGATAAATTGTAAAGTGATAATTTGATAAAAAGAAGAACTAACATGCTATCACGGTAACGATAAAAATTCACTGATTGCTAGAATAACTAACATGCTATCATGGTAAAGATAAAATTTACTGATAGCTAAAAAGTTGTTTTATAAATTATATCTAACATGTATAACTAAATCCTTACAAAAAGATATTCATTTCGTTTCAATTGACGTGAATATATTTCTTTTTTGGTTCGTGCCAAAAAGAATAACATTTTTCCCTGTTTGGAAATAATTTATATTTATACAATGATTTATAACCACACAAAATATATGTGATTTATTTTACACCACAAATTCAAAAATCTTCTCTTTTTTTCTTAAACTCGCGGTCAAATAAATCCACTGAAACGGAGGGAGTATAACATTAGCAATGACGTCGTCCGGGGAGAAAATCATTAAAATTAAAAGATGAGGCTCCACTTTAATTTTGGCGGAAGTAGGCCTAAATTTATGCTTAATTTCTTGTGACTTTGTTCCCTGTTAGGGGTAGTTTGGTAGAATGTATAAAAATTGTTGAATGTGGTGTATTAATAATACTCGTATAAGGTATGTTTGTATTAGTTATGCTGAAATATTTCTTACCCATTATTTGGTTTTAATGTATTAAAATTACACAATTTGTAAAAAATTGTTTATTTATAAAAATACCTCATAACCAGTCAATCACTTTATATTTTAAAAAAAAAACATATATTGGGGATTGTTTCTAAATGAAAAAGTTTTTTAAAAAAAATATTTGATTTATCTACCTATATGGTATAGAAGTGAATATTTATTTATAAAAAGAAAATATGCTAAGTATTTATTTATTTACTAAAAATATAACTTTATTTCTCATTTTCTTGGATTATTTCAAACTTGCATTAATATAATAGAATATTTAATTAACCATACATTTTGAAGGATAATTGTATCTTTAACTAAGCTAGTCAATGTATTAAAATCCATTGCGTTCTTAATACGGCAGTTTCTTATGTTATTAGTTATGCATATAATAATACTAAATAGAATATATAATTAATGCTTTAAAATTTAACGTGTAGATTCAAAAAATTATCGAACAAGATATTATTAATACACAAAAATAATACATGCATTATTTAATTGTGATGCATCCTATCAAAGGACCCTTGAGACACACATACATGCATACATTTCGAATTATAATTAAAAACAATCCTTAAGTTCAATGGACACACTCTCCATGCTGACCACTTCGCCCCCCGTCTTTGGAACCACAGTTACCGCAATAACGTCTTCATCTTCCAAATCACAGTCCTCTAGCAGTTCAGTGATGGCTAGCTGGAATTTATCTACTTCAACCAAACGAGTGGCAGCATTAGGTCCATGAACATGTGGCAAGCTGGTATAGCTCCCTGCATACTCTTTCTGATCAACGTCATCTGCATTTACAGTTTTGTCTGCATTGACGAACACATCAAATTTTATATACTTGCTATCATCATACTTTAAATTCTGGAATGTTAGCACCTCCTCAAATTCATCTTTGTCCTGCTGACTCCTTGATGTAGCTGGCCTCTCTATGCTAAAGCAAATGGCTCTGTCCAGATTTTTGAGTGGGAATACCTTGCTGGCTTGCTTAACTGAACGTAGATTCACCTTGCCCGGTGTGCTCTTTTTCCCTGGCTTAAAGTTACGCCATGGTGTGGCTTTCGGTTCGTAATCATACCCCATCTTTTTACTGTCCAAACAGTCTCGGACTTTGACACGCCATGGGTCGCGGTTTTCATCGTAGAAAAAGAACTCCGAGTTTAACCAATCTTTGTCTGTGAGATCCCTTCTTTTCCCTCCTAGTGCTTTCCATTCATTCCACATGCGGTCCACATTGGCGTGGTGGCTGTAAAAAGCTGGATCTAAACCAGCTGAGTAGAAATTACCCATATCCTCACCGTAAGATATCGCACCATTACCCAAATCCGAACCCTGCACAGTACCAGTCCAAATGTGAACCGGAGTATGAGGGATGTTTTCAATGGTTCCCTGCCCCGGATTGGGTTTAGAACCGAATCTGTAAGGCTCACCGAAGAACAACAGCGGGCATGGAGCGTTAGTTATCATTTGACGATACATTAGAATTAAGTTGTTAGTTATCATCTGTATTTCATTAGTTTTGACTTCATTACCGAAAAAACCAAGATCGATTATGGTTCCATTACGGATTTTTGGATTACGTCTTGCATCGTACAGGGAAGAACCTTCGACATCGAACATAGCAGGCAAACGCATGCCGCTTGGATGGTCCCAGTTCCAATATGGCAGAGCAAAAGTTGGATCATCGATGAGGGAGCCCAAGATTCTCTCGTAGAAGTACAAGTACCATCTATGAAACGGGAAGAAAAGCCACGATTGGTGAACTTGTAACTTTTGGTCACCCATTGTATAAGCATCGTTGCAATAAGCACAATGGATATTAGCTTGTTGCTTGAAGCCAAGAGGATCAAATTTGTCTTTGTCTAATTCCTTCATTTTACTAGTGGCTAACTGGTACTTGGCTATATACTCCTCAGTCACGTCTTGGGCAGCAGGCCGCTTACGAAGCTTGGACATGCGAGGGAGCTTGTAATATGGAACGCTATCCATATCATCTGGTGTAGGGGGGCAACAAGGATATGGTACAGTTGGACCACCCGTTATCGTGGCCGGGCCACATGATTTTAGATCGGGAGGTGGTACGGGATCAGCAGAGGCTAATGGCACAAGGTTAGTTGCACCATACAGTCCTCCTAAACCCAAAAGGACATTCCTTCTGTCAACAGCTCCTTCTTTAATTGCATCTTGCTGGTTTCCGTCATGTTCTCCCGTGCATGAAACCTTGAAACTTTGGTTACGTTTTCCATTCAGGAAAAGCTTAGAGGGTTTTGCCAAGAAAAATGAGTTGGTGGAGGAAGAAAATGGAGTTTTTGTGGTGCATAAAGGTAGAGTAGAAGAAGAAGCCATTGCTGGGATGAGTGCTTTTGCAGTGAAAGGTTTCAAACTATTTATACACAACAGGCAATGGTTAATCGTACACGTGAAGCACGCGGCTGATTGTTCTTATGCTTTTCATTATTCAGTGGCGGACCCACAGAGGTCAAGTGTCTTTCTTGAAAAATTATACGGTATTTATAAAAATAATTGCTCAAGTTTAAGAAAAGAAAGAATACTTTTAAATTTGTGGTGTAGAATGAGGCACATATATTTTGTGTGGCTATAAATTATTGCGTAAAGGTAAATTGTTTCCAAATAAAAATCTTTTTTTGCATGAACCAAAAAAGAAACTAAGGGAGTATATTTCTAACAAAGATTTTCTTTATACAAATAATAATAACTTAGAATCCACCTAGACACAATTGCGCTGCCTGTCGAGTTTCTCCAGTGGGTTCAAAATTTATGGATTGTAAAGACTTCGAATCCATTCAGCTCAGTTCAATATAGTTTTAGTGGAAGGAGTTTTACGTACTACCAACACTTTGTCCCTTCTGAATTTGTTACTCTCATGTCCTCGATCTCCTTTTAAATTTTACTATTTTATTTTATTTTTTTGGTTGAAATCAATAATAATAATTATCCGATAGGTTAATTTGCTTTGAAAATTAAAGCTACCTACAACATGAATTTTGATTCAAATTTTGAGGATATTTATTCAAATTATGTAGTTGTTAGTTTAATTTAATTTTAGTCTATGTTGAAATCTATATTTGTTTTATACTAAAACGTCTCACGAATTATTGGAATTATTTAGTATTTATAATATTTTTTATTCTATTTTGTTTAGAACTAACAAGGTCTATCATAATAACAAGAAAAATTCTAGATTATATATGAATATCTTAGAGCTAGTACTTTTCTTAAAGTGAATTTCTTGAAGTAAAATTTGTTAAATCAGATAGATAAATTGCTAAAAATAGAAACATATAACTTTTGTATTTTTTTAAAAAATATTTTTAACTTTGTTAAAACTATTGAGCGCGACCTTAAAATGATTTTATTTTGAGATTTTTTTTAAGAAAAAAAAATATCAAACCTTACAAGCTTGTCATCCCTATACCGCCTATAGTAACACGTATAGTTATTTTCGAACCAGTTTGTGTAAAAAAAATTGTCTACTACTATGACGATCCGGCTTGTCGTCACGTGAGTTACCGCCTCGTTTCTCCCATACTACGTTTCTCTATGATTCACTATCGGTATTTGAGGTGATCGAGTTGAATTGGATTAATTTTAGATAAAAATGAGACACTTAGTCTCTTTAAGAAAAGCTTGTTTTGAAAAAGTCAACCGGAAGTTGACTATTCAGTTAGAGGGATCGGATGTAATTACCAGTGATCCGGTTAGCTTTGGGGGATAATTTGTGACTTAGGAGCGTGATCGTAAGTAATTTTGGAGGTCCGATGTGAAATTAGGCTTGAATTGGCGAAGTTAGTATTTTGGCGAATTCCGATTGATATGTGAGATTTTGATCCGATGGTTGGAATGGAATTTCAAGAGTTGTGGTAGCTCCGCCATGTGATTTTATATATGTGTGCAAAATTTCAGGTCATTCGGAGGTGTTTTGGTTGTGTTTTTAATCGAATGCGTAATTCATAAGTTTTTAAGAAACTTAGGCTTGAATCCCATGAGATTTAATGGTTTTAGCGTTGTTTGATATGTTTTTAGGGTTGGAACAAGTTTGAACGAGGTTTTAGGATGTGTTGGTATTTTTGGTTGAGGTCCCGGAGGCCTCGGGGTGAGTTCGGGTGATCAAACGAGAGTTTTGAAGCTTTGCTGCAGGTTTATTTTTACTATCATCTGGTATTTCCGCCTCTGCGGAAATGGATCGCAGAAGCGGGTAGATGAGTGCATAAGCGATTTCGTGTTGAGTTGAAAAGTTTCGCAGAAGCGGCACTTGGTTCGCATAAGCGGTTTTGGGTGATCCGCAGAAGCGCAATCTTAGTCGCAAAAGCGGAAGTCGGATTTTTAAGTGAAGACCGCAAAAGCGGGTTTTTGGCCGCGGAAGCGGTCCCGCATAGGCGGAAGCGGGACCGCAGAAGCGAAAACGACTTAGGGCAGAAGGCGTTTTATATTATTATTTCATCTGCGAGCCTATTCACTTTTCCTCCATTATCAACCACCTTCAGAGCTTTTTGGTAGAGATTGAGGAGGATTTTGACGGATCGATTGGAGGTAAGTCTCATGACTTAGAAACGTTATTGTATTGAAGAATCAACCTTTAATTCTTGGAAATTTGGATGAAAATTGGAAGAACTAGGGCTTGATTTTTGAAATAAAAATTTAGGATTTGAAATGGCATTTGAACTTCGATTTTGGTAAATTTGATATGTATGGACTCGTGGTGAGATGAGGAATCCAGTAATGCAAATTTTGTAATTTTTGTAGAAGTTGGACCGGGGCTCGGGTTTTGCCAACTTCGTGATTTTTGGTATTTTTCGAGTTCTTTCGATTGGGTTATGTTCCATTAGCCTATTATAACGTATTCCTTATGGTTTTGATCATATTCGGCACACGAGTATGTTGATTCGACAGGAAAAGGCATAACGAGCTAGACTTGTGGCCAGCTTGAGGTAAGTAATAGATGTAGATGATGACCTGAGGGTTTGAAACTCTGGTATATCACACTCTGACGCTATATTGAGGTGAGACACGTACTCTTTGATGAGTGCATGGTCATTTTTTATAGGGGAGTATGACCTAGTCCGTCCCCAGTGATGTTCACAATGTGTTCTTGACTAGAGATTAATTGGTAACCATCATACTTGGATTTTATGAATACATTTGGGTTGCGTGCCAATTATTTGAATCCTTTAGAGATTATTATCACTGCTTCCATGATACTTAGCATGTTAGATCATTTCAGTCCTAAGTTAAACATTGTTTTGAAATGTTCCGTCATATCTCTAAGTTTTAAAAACTTAAACTACATTCTCTCGCATTTGGTGTTGAGAGCTAGTACTTGACATTGCCCTATTGGCTCACTTACATATCCTGGACTGAGTATGGATCGGGTTGGACGCCACAACAATGTTATGATTATATTGCGCTTGGGCTGTAGGAGCCCCTCCGGAGTCTTAATCCCCACAGTGAGTGTGGGGTACCCAAATGGATCGGGTTACATGCCGCAATGATCATGTGCATTGCATTGCATTCATGCATCAATATTTATGTGATCTACATGTCATTGATTTGTTGTAGTTCACCGTTAATTATGTTGAATTGCTAATTATAGCTTTACATTGTGGTATTTCGTGAATTCTTATCTTCAGTCATTATATATGCTTATTACTCACTAAGTTGGAGTACTCATTTTACTCCTTGCATCATGCGTGCAGATTCAGGTGTTCCGGAGGCTTTGTTGAGCTGTTGCTCTTTCCCAAATTATCAGGAGTTGTTGAGGTATCTGCTTGACGTCCGCAGGACCCCACTCCTCCCCTTATCCCTCTTATCTTTCAGTATTCTAGACTTCTATATTATTGTAGATCCACTACTCAGTTGTATCTAGAGGCTCTAGACTCGTTACTCCAGATCCGTTGGGAGATTGTTTTTGTCAGCTATTGTGGTTTTCCCGTATTGTTTCTATTTTCTATCGGATTATTAATCTCTGCAACTACTAAATTGACTAAATTAATTCGCAATGAGTTTTCATACTTGGGTTGAGAGTGTTCAATGGCCGAGCTTGCCTAGGAATTGTATTGGGCGCCATCACGACCGGGATTGGGGTCGTGACAACCACTACTTTTCATGCAATAAAAAGAGAAACAATTATGAAAGCATCACAAAACAAAGGCTATCGCGTTTCTAACCTTACATGTCCATGAAGGGCTAGATAAGATGTACGCTAAAGCAGGGATGTACGCACGAATTTTTGTAAGCGGTATCAATATTTATAAAAGAATTGGAATATAACTTTGATTATCATACGTTTAAACAAAATACAGCCTTAGTCTATGAACTTTGTTGAGTCTTAAGTTGGAAAAGGTCCTGAATTCAATTCTATTTCATCACAATTTTTTACTATAAAGGCTGTCTCTCAAATATTTGCAAAAGAAAGATGTGCTAGTTGAGGTTTGGATCTTTGACCTCTTAGAGAAAAATCAAACACATTATCAATACACCAAGAAAAAACTTAGACCCATTGGAGTCATTTTTTCCTAATTATCTGTTTCCGTATAGTATTAATAATTATATTTAGTAAAATTTTCCGATAAAATGGTGTCACGTGACACCGCTTCAATAACTGAAATCAGCAACTAAGATATTTATACTTTAAAAACTACCTATTCTAACATTGCATGTGTGAATATTGTGTATTTTGTTTTTTTTTGTTTTTCTTGGATAGTGTTTATCTTGTCTTATCTTAGACGTCAAACTGTCCGAATTTAATGTATTTGATCGTAAATTTTGTACGCTTGTAACCTACCACAAACGCAAACCAAAAAAGAAAAACAAAAAATCCCCCAAAAAAAAAAAGAAAAAAAGAAAGTCTAAAGTTTTGTACGCTAGTAACCTACCACACAACTTACGTAGATATTTTTTCATGAAATTTTATTACGTACTCACTTAGTATTTTTTAACTCAGTGATTAAAAGATTTAACAAAATAAATCGCTTAAACTTTATTGGGGTAAGCGTGCTATATATGAAATTATAAACTTATTGATCTCATTTTAGTTATGTTTTTGTGTTTTAGATATAGCTATACTTTTCTTTTATAAGATATACTTTTTGTGTTTTTATAAAAGAATTGGAATATATCTTTGATTATTATATTTTTAAACAAAAAATAGTTTAATTTATTAATTTTTTTGAGTCTTAAGTTATAAAAAGTCCCGAGTTTAATTCTATTTCATCACAATTTTTAACTTCAAAGGCTCTCTCAAATATTAGCAAAAAAAGGATAAGCTAGTTGAGGTTTGAACATTTGACCTTTTAGAGAAAAACTAAAGACATTAACAACATACCAAGACAAAATTCATATCAATTGAAGTCTTTTTTTCCTAATTATCTGTTTCCATACAAAATTATTATATTTATTTAGTAAATTTTCTGATGAATCGGCGTCGCGTGACACCGCTTCGGTAAACTTAAATCCGCCTTGCGCTAAAGAACATAATTACAACTAACATATTAATATTTAAAAAACTATATATTCTATCATTGCATGTGAGAATATTGTTTATCTTAGCGTCAAACTTTCCGAAATTAATGATTTGCATGTGTGAATATTGTTTATCTTAGACGTCAAACTTTCCGAAATTAATGATTTTATCGTAAGTTTTGTACGCTTATAACCTACCACACACACAAACGAAAAAAAAAAAAAAAAAAACGAGAAAAATGTCATAAGTTTTGTACGCTTGTAACCTACCACACAACTTATGTAGAAATCATTTCATGAAATTTTATTACGTACTCGCTTAGTGTTTTTTAACTCAGTAATTAAAAGATTTAACAAAATAAATCGCTTAAACTTAATTGGGCTAAGCGTGCTATATACGAAATTATAAACTTATTTATCTCATTTTAGTTAGGTTTTTGTGTTATTAGATATAGCTATACATTTTCTTTTTATTTTTGTAAGATATATGTAATCCAGTCAAATTGAAGAATTAAGTTATTCTTCCTCCTTTGATGCAGGACTGAGTATTCTGTTAAATCCGCTCGAAATCTTCACTAAATCATTCGAAATTTTAGATATTAGCTCCTTAGAGTATTTTCAAGTGTTTGCCACAACATCCAACTGAAACTCAAGTCCAATTTTATAAACACAATTTTTTAACTCGAAGATTTGTTTAATGACGGACCAGCTCCTTTTTAAGTTTTCAATTACATTTTCCAAGCACATCTCTACCCGGCTAAACTCCCAGTTGCAAAACACACCAAAGAATTAATAATATGGAAGTATCAACAACTAGATCCGACTTTAGTTATCTAATCAGACTGATATCCATGTGGTCCTTTTAATAAAAGAACTCTGCATAGACAATAGTATTTTATTTATGATCGTGTAATTTGGGGTTGGCAGGAGTAGAAAAAGGTAATTTACATAATAATAAAGATTGGCAGCTAAAATAACGCATATCCAGACGAAGTTCAGTAAATAAAGGTGAAATGAGCTTAATAGATAAGATGAATCCCGAAAATATAAGAAAATTATTCAGTACGATGCCATACCTCTAAAACTTCAATCATGTGGTCCGTTAGTGGCGAATCCAGGATTTTGGGTTCTTGGGTGCTTAATTTGTTTTGACGTAAAGTTACTACTAATATATTATATAAGTATGCAACTATTTAAATATATATGATGATATAAAAATTAATGAGAAAACTATTAATATGACCGACACTGTAAAACTGTCATGAATAACACAATTTGCAATTCTCTGGAGGAATCCTTGGTTTTTAAAAGCAATTATTTTGTTTCTTTCTTTGCTATGGTGCATCATATAAAGTAACAAAAGAAAAGTAAACAAACAAAAAAAGTAAAACAAAGTTAGAACCAAAAGAATAAAAGTAGTTGTATTGGCTAAAGAAATGTCGCTAGTGAAATCTGAAAGAGCAAAATATATTACCTAATAATTAGAACAAAAGAAAGCTAGTGCTTGATAATATAAGAAAAATATAAGAAAAAATGGAGAAAAAGTCTAGCTAGGAGCGAGATTCGATCTCTCGCACTTAAACTTTCAGAGCCTTCAACACCCTTCATAAACCAAAGCACCCACCAAGCATTTTATTTACCAGGTGCTTTATATTTTTTTAATTTTTTTCTTGTATTCTCCATATAATTATCCTGAGGTTAATGGGTGCTCGAGCACCCAATTTTTATATATAAATCCGTCCTTGTAATGATTCGATCAGTCGTTTTGAGCTCTAGCATGTCTTTCAGTGATTTGAGACCATGAATAACTTCACTTCAGGTATTATGACTTGTACGCATTGTCGAAATTTAATTTTGGGAAGTTTGGAGTAAATTTGGAGAGAAAATTCTCATTTCAGAAGTTTAAGTTGAACGAACTGACTAAGGTTCAATTTTTGAGTAAACGACCTCGGAATCAGGATTTGAAGATTCCAACAGGTGCGTATGATGATTTCGGACTTGGGCGTATGTTCGGATCGAATTTTGGATGATCCGAGAGCATTTCGTCACCTGTTGTGGAAGTTGGCATTTTGGAAGAATTTGATGAATTTTGGTTAAAGTGCATTTTAATATTATCGACGTCCGTTTGAGATTCTAAGACTAGGAATAGCTCCGCATTGTTATTCTTGTATTGGAAGAGCATCCGGATGTGGATTTGGAGGTCTGTAGGTCATTTTGAGGTTATTTGGCGAAAGTTAGAAATTTGAAGGTTTTTTAGAAGTTTGACCGAAAGTGGACTTTTTGATATCGGGATTGGATTCTGGTTCTGGAAGTTGGAGTATGTCCGTAATGCCGAATATGACTTGTGTGCAAAATTTGAGGTCAATCGGACATGATTTGATAGGTTTCAGTATCGAATAAAGAAATTTGAAGTTCTAAATTTCATTAAGCTTGAATCAGGTTGCGATTCACGATTTTGATTTTGTTTAATGTAATTTGAAGGCTCGACTAAGTTCGCAATGTATTTTTGTGCATTTTGGTATAATTGGTTAAGGTCCGGAGAGCCTCAGGGTGATCTCGAATGGTTAACGGATCATGTGAAAACTTAAGGAATGGCTGGAGTGCATCAGTTCTAGTGTAATCGTACCTGCGGAAAATACGTGCTAGATCGTCACAATCCCGAAAGGAAAGCATACATCGGCCACGGGCTCACCGACCCGGGTAAGTACCATGAATTTTTGATTAACCATGCAGACACATTTGCTTTTTCCCATGCAGACATGCCATGAATCTCGCCAGACATCGCCACCCACAAGCTCAACGTCGATCCGCTACATCCGCCGGTAAGGCAAATCAGGAGAAAGTTCAATGCCATAATCAATGAGGCAGTCCGCGAGGAAGTAGATAAACTGCTTGCCAACGGCTCTATCAAGGAGTTAAAATATTCACAATTGGTCGCCAATGTGGTAATGGTCAAAAAGAAGAACGGAAAATGGAGAATGTGCGTGGACTTCACCGACCTGAACAAGGCATGCCCTAAGGATTCCTTCCCCCTCCCTCACATCGATCAATTGATCGATACCACCACCGGACACGAACTACTAAGCTTCTTGGACTCGTACTCCGGTTATAACCAAATCTTAATGGTCGAGGAGGATCAAGAGATGACCACGCTCATCACACACCAGGGTACCTACTGTTACAAGGTGATGCCCTTCGGGCTCAAGAACGCAGGGGCGACATACCAAAGACTGGTCACTAAGATGTTCAAAGAGCAACTCGTAAAAACCATGGAGGTTTACATCGACGACATGCTAGTAAAGTCCGCCAGAAAAGAAGACCACATCGACCACATGCGAGAGTCATTCGAAATACTAAAAAAATATGGGATGAAATTGAATCCCGGGAAATGTGCCTTCGATCGGTGTGGCATCAGGAAAGTTTTTAGGGTTCCTCGTATCCCAAAGGGGGATCGAAGTCAATCTTGATCAAATCAAGGCAATTACCTCGATACCTGTGAGCACGTGATTTTTGCCCTACATGAGAATTACTCCCAGAAAATTCAAAAATAAAATAGTTTCATGTTGAGCATGATTTTTTGTGATTTTTGTGTTATTTTTATCTTACATTTGCATTTTTGTGTGTGTGTGCTTATTTATTTAAATTAGTAAAAATACAAAAAATATATGTATTATGTTTTTGTATTTTTTAGTGTTTGATAGCAAATTATGCGATTTACATTTTAGTGATATGTAATTGTGTATCTTGATTATTAGTAAAACTTAATTAGCATTCTTATAAGTTAGTTTGATTTTTGTAGTGTGATTTAGAATTTTTTGTTTAAATTAGACAAAAGAGGAGACAAAATAAAGAGGAAATCGGAACTGGGCCGTCTCCAATTCAATAAAAAACCAGGCCCACACTAATTCAACACCCAGCCCAAATACCCGCCCAAGCATCAGCTTATGTAACGGTCGATCTGGACCGTTGGATTTTATTATCCAACGGCCCAGATTAATCAATCAATTCCCAAATACACCCAGGCCATAACTTAGTCACACGACGCCGTTTTGGTTTAAGTGAGGCAATCCTGGTCGTTGATCGTAAATGATCCAACGATCAGGATTTAATCTCGTAATTCATATATAAGGCCATCTCCACACCCCGCCCCCAAGCCGCCCCCCCCCCCTTTACACTCGTTGTCTCTCTCAGAGACAAAGTAACCTCGCCGTCCACCGCCGCGTTCCGCCCGCCGGAAATCGCCTCACGGCGGTTCCGGTAGGCCAACGGCCACCAAATTTTCACCACCTCTTCCCCTCACCTCCCTCTACACGAATCCCCTAACCGTTAGTCTCGAATCATTCCCGAGCTCTTCAAATATTAGATCGAAGCTCGTCGGAATTTGAAGTTCTACCCCAAACCACCCCAAACTCATGCCTCGCCCTCGCCAAGCCTCCCTCATACCCCCACTAACCATGTTTTGGTTCGAATCTGACCAGAACCCCTCGAACCCCAATCCGAGCCTCAAGAACCCTAGAATTGAGAAACTAGGGATTTCATTCGGATTGAAAGAAATTGAAGTTAATAAACTTTAATTGGAACGTTTCCGTTTGAAAACATTCCAATTAAAGTCTATTTGACTTCAAATACACAACCACGACTCCTTGCGAATCCAAGTCGGCCAAGTTCCAAGTCTTTGTTTTAAGGTATCTCTGTCTCTGTTTATTCGTCGTCTCAGTTTAATTGTTTCTAGTTTTCGTTTCCTTGTTGTTTCAATATTCCGCCAATTCTCTGTTTTCTTCATCTCTTTGGGACCCTTTTATTTGGTCGATTTTTGTTGTTTCTTCGATTGAAAATGAATGATATACTTAGTATGATTAAGGTCGTCAAGCTAACTAGTTCATATGGATTGCTATCCTGTTATGTCGAAACCATGAGTCACGGATTTGTTGGACTTTGTTTGTTCTTAATTGTATACGTAGGATCAATTAAGTATTTGTCGTCATTTAGTTATATGATTCTCCCTATTAAACATTAGATAGTGATTGATGTTGCTGATTTACCAAGTGAATCTCTTGAAATGGTTGTGACTTCAAATTAGGTCTGGAATCTGTGAGGCTGTTAGCATTAGTGTAAGATGAATCAGAGTTAGAATAGTTTAATACCCTGCACAGCCTAGTGGAACCTGCTGTCACAGCAGGGCACTCCACCAGGTTTTTGGCACTCAGCATTTAACTAATTAAGCCCATACTTGACAAACTTAGTGGTTAAACACAGGGGATGGGCAAGGTTTGAGTGGATTTTTGCTGGTCCTTGGCTCTTAGAGATAGGGGTCTGTTTTGGTTATATATAGGAAGCTGCAGAGAATAGAGAGGCCCTGGTTTTTTGGCTTTAAAAAGAGTAGCACACATTAGGAGAAGAAAAGGCAGAAATACACACATATATAGATCCTGTGTTACTGTTCCATTGAAGTTTGGCTACTGTTGTTGTTGCTGTTTGTGAGAGAAGGCTATTTGTTTGCTGCTGTTGTTTGCTGAGGTGGTTGTGGTCTTGTGTGTTGCGGTTGATTCTGTTGTTGCTATTTCGCTGCTGCTGTGTTGTTGTTGTGTGCTGCTGTGTTGTTGTTGTGTGCTGCTGTTGGTACTGTTGTTTTGCTACTACTGTGGGTTTTGGTTTGGGTGCTAAGTGTGGTGGGGATTGATTACCATTGTTGTTGCTGTGCTGTTTGTTGCTGGGCTACTGTTACTGTTGCTGCATTACCACTGCTCACTCTTCTTTATTCTTCCGCATTCCAGGTACACATCTCTGTCATTGTAGTGTCTTGGTTCGAAAAGAATGAAGCTTGAAGCTCCCTTTTAAGTCGGCTGAATACATATAGATGTCCACAGTTCTTATACTTGTTATGTTTTGTTATTCTTTAATCAAGTTTGCATTACTGATTCTGGCTATGAAAGATGTATCTAGATCAAAGATACACTATCATTAGATATGTATGTAAACCTGAATCATTCTGTTGTATCTTTGTTCAATATTCTCTATTCATGTGCGTAATCTCAAATCTGTTAATACTAGGCCCTATGTTAAAAGTGAGATTAGCTATTTGTTTAAGTAGAAAATTTAAGGTAATTTGAACACCCGTGAATAATGATATCTTGAACTTGCGAAAATATACGACAGTGGCTCTTTGAGGGTTATTTGAATTCGAAGTAAGTTCTTTCCATATAATTGTCCACCATAGACTCAAACCTACTCACTTAATTAACTAACCGTATGTTTGCTCGAATTGGTTATAGTTGAGTAGGATTTTGTCACATTGTAAGAATTAGCGAGTTATTACTCGACTGGAAGACTAATTAGATTAAAGGAATCGGGGGTGCATTTCATGTGACCCGATCCCAATTTTGAACAAGATTAAATAAAGCGTGTCAGGAACCACAGGCGCATTTCATGTAGTGTGGCTCGTAACAAGTTTTAAATAATTTGGAATCAACTCCTAAATAAATACAGCAGGATGTAGTTCGCTTTAGATTTGAATTAGAGATGCGCCTCGCCCAATAGTTACACAAATCGCAAGGTCCTCATAAAGGTACATATAAAATACTTAGATTTCGAGATGTGTCGTTTTCTTAGCTAATATCATGGCCTCCTCAAAAGTGTAAATAAGTAATCGCTCTAGGCGCGTATTTTAATCCTACCTTCTTAAATACGGGTGTGCATTTCATGCGACCCAAATCCAAATCCCAAAATGTTGAATAAGAATGTGTCGAGGATCCGAGTGCATTTCATGTGACGTGATTCGAAACATATTTTTAGGCAACTTTCTTTTTTCGTAAATCATAATAATAATAAAAGCGGTAAAGGGATATTAATTGGCACTAAGTGTATAACTGTAAAAAATCAGATAAATAAGCCGAACACGACAGTTGAGCGACCGTGCTAGAACCACGGAATTCGGGAATGCCTAATACCTTCTCCCGGGTTAACAGAATTCCTTATCCGAATTTCTGGTTCGCGGACTGTTAAATAGAGTCATTCTTTTCTTCGATTCGGGATCAAACCGGTGACTTGGGACACCATTACTTTCCCAAGTGGCGACTCTGAATTTAATAAAATGGATCCCGTCTCGATTGTCCTTTAATTGGAAAAACTCTTTGCGCCCTCGCGGGTGCGGTAAAAAGAGGTGTGACAGCTCTGGCGACTCTGCTGGGGACTATCTTTAGAATTCGAGCTCGGAATAATTGTTGTATTTGGCTTATTTATTATCTGATTTTTATTGCATGTTTGTATTAATGTGCTAAATATTGTTTTTACTGCTTTGATATTTTGTGAACTGTACATATAAATTGTGCCGGAACCAATCTCCTCTCCGAGTCTTCTAAATCATGAAGAAGGGTGCACTTCGTGTGACTTCTTTTCTCTATAGTGTCTAATTCCCATTTTAGAACGAGGTTTGGATAAGTTGCAAAACCGGTGAAGCTTCTGTATTCCCGGGTTGCTGCCTCCTCCTCGGCTCGAGTTGTCCGCTCGGGTAAGCCAGGTCTAGAACAATAAACCCAGGTTTTTTAAACCTAGAATAACAAAGCTTCATGCCGGACCCCTAGTAGGAACGTTTATTTGCATCATGTTCCATTTGACTTAGGGGACTCAACACAGGGGTTGGGTCGGTCTAGGACAGGTGACCTGAAATGAAAAGACTATCCTGCTGCATCCTGTTTGTTTTATGCATTCATTTGCTTCAGACTTGCACGCTAACCAGTTTTTTTTTATATTGAAAAAAAAAAAAAAAAAAAATAGCCATCGTCTTTTTATGAATAAATAAATAATGTAGTTTGTTTCATTAAAACCGAACTACGTGGGTTTGATTCTCATTGGATGTGAGATACGTAGGCAACCTCTATCAGGTCCAACTTCACCTTTTGAAAAATAGCCAAAATATCAAAACTAACTTTTTGTACTAAATAAGTCGGTGACGCTGTTTTCAAAAATAGCCGAATGTTCCCGAAAGGGACGCCGGAAGGCTGATTGCATATAAACGGCCACCTTTGGGTCAATTTTGATTTCGATCAATTTACCCCACAGCCTTAAAAACCTTCGTCCCCGAGACGTTGAAAGGCCGTGATTGAAAACGGATTTTTTTATTATTTAGCAAAACGGAGTTGTTTTTCTTATTTAGATCACCTTAATAAATGTGCAGGATGAGCACGAATCAGAATAAGTCATTTTCAATCTTTAGCGAGGTCCCTCAGCGGCTCCATATGTGGTGGAACGATTTGGAAGACAGTAGCAAAAAGATAGTGGAGAGAATTTTGGGGGGTTTGGTTAATCTGTTGAATATCAAGCCAAGGAAAGACATCATCGAGGCGCTGATATCTTTTTGGGATCCGACTCGGAATGTGTTCCGTTTTGTTGACTTCGAACTGACACCCACGTTAGAGGAGATTGCGGGCTATGCAGGACTAAATGGGAAATTAAGAGGGCAATACCTGCTCTCACCAAGACCGGTATCTCCACATGGGTTTCTGGATTTGCTGAGCATTAGTCGGAAGGTGAAAAATGATGATTTGCTGAAGAGATGCTGCGATCTCCAATTCTTATACCAACGGTACGGCACTCCTCGGGGTTTTGAAGAGTCAAACCTTGGACTAACTCACGCGGGGAATAGAACCAAGTGGAAGGCCAGATGAATTCTAGCATTCATAACGACATTCTTGGGGATTGTGATTTGTCCACGCGAAGATAAGAAAATAGAGATAAGTCTGGTAGGAATAGCCGATGTTGCAATCAAAAAGGCTACCAACACGGTGGTCCCTTTGGTTTTGTCCGAAATCTATCGAGCCTTGACTGTATGCCGAGAAGGGGCAATTTCTTCCAAGGATGCAATCTGTTACTCCAATTATGGATGCAAGAACATCTCCATCACCGGACACAATACATGAACCATGGGTTGACCGGAAAAAACTGTATCAGGAGTTTCGAAGAACGAATGATGGGTGCTGTATTCCCTGAAGGCGTCGAGGCATGGCTTGCACGACTGAGCTCAATAGAAGCCGATCGGATTGAATGGGCGTTCGGGTGGTTACCCGATACTGAAGTAATATATATGGCAGTCGAGGAGTGTTATATTCTTCTGATGGGGATCCGCAGTGTCCAACCATATGTTCCTCACCGTGTATTACGTCAACTAGGAAGGTTTCAGGTTATTCCTACCGATCAAGACCTGAGGAAGTACGCCATTGAGTTGAGCCCAGGAGTCGTATTCCCCGAAGAGAAGATTAGAAAGTTGTGGCATGAATGTAGGTTCCTTGAGCCTAAAACCATGGTCCGGGAACTAGCTAAGGGAGAGGTGGACCCAAAGTACAATGTGTGGTTCGGGAAAAGATTTCGGATTCGTCGGAAATGTTCTAAAAGAGCCCATGTCCAACAGTTCACGGAAGATTCACAGGAACAATGGAATTGGCTAGCAAAGGAGGAGGGGTACAGGACGAAGATTAGTAGGATAGAACAACAGGTCCGGGACCTTCAGTTCGAGAAGAACGTGCAAGCTGCCACCGACGAAGGAGACAAAAAGAAGTTGGCACAAGAAAATGACTTCTTGAGATCTCAAATCCAGCAAATGAAAAGGGATGCCGATAGACAGTTGAGGAGTCGGGCAGACGAAAAATTGATAAAGGGTTTGAGAAGCCAAGTCCCGATATCCAAAGAGAATTGGACGAGTCGAAAGCCCAAACAACGAGGATCCGTGCTAGGCTGGAGAAAGGAGGCACATCAACATGCACTTCACCTACAACGGGTGGAGGAAGATTACACCGAGACCATCACTAGTCTAAGGGAGGCAAATGTTATCCTCAGGGAGCGGGTTTTCAAGCAAGCCCGAGATGCTAGAGCAGACCTCGACCGTTGCCACAATTTGATGGCCCGACTGCAAGAACAAATAGACAGACTCTTAGACCAAGTCACCAACAATGCTCAAAGATTGGGGGCGAAAAACCAACAGATAGAACGGCTACTCAGAGAAAGGGACATGATCAAAGACAGAATTGTGGAAATCGGACATTATGTCACCATGAAGTGCTTAGCTTGTGAACAAATGCCTCGCACCGACCTTCTTGCTTCAATTATGGGTTATGTTCATCAGATAATGAGAGAGTTAAGGGGACTGCACAAGGACCTCACACCAAGGCCCGCGTCAAGGCCGAATGATGCCTCGCGGGCCCCCAGGAATTTTAGAGCATTAGATTTTTGATTAAAAATGTATTTTGAAATGTTGGGTCAAGCTAGTTGGCATATTTATCTTTACTTTCCCGAGTCAAGCATTTCTTTTTTTTGCTGATTGTTGTAAGACGTGTTTTGTAACTGCAAGGTTTTATTTGATATAAAAGTTACTGAATTTTGCCACAATCTTGTTACCAGAACTACGCTCGGTCTGATTCACGCGGGACGTGATACGTAGGCAATCCACATAAGATTCGACCACCACTAAAAAGAAAAAAAAAAAAAAAAAAAAAGAAAGAAAAGGATACGAAGGTTAATAACAATAAGGCTTGCAAGGATAAAAGAGGGCTGGAATGACGCATGTTAAGAGTACATGTAGAAATGGTTATTTGGTTAGGTGCATTGCATCCAACGTGCTATAACATATCTGTCAAACTCGGTAAACTAACAAGTTTGTTGCATTTCCGGAAAAGTTTAGCAGTTGGTTTGACAGAATATACTGGCCAGCCATCATTACCGTACTAGATCCAAAGGACCGATTACAGTAAGCATGTCTAGTTCTGGTAAGAGCCTCGAGGAAGAAAAATCAGAGTTACAAATCATGAAAGAAGAGGTAGACCGGTTAAAACAACAGATAACAGAGATGCACCTGGCCTGGGCCAGGGAACAATCTTCACCGAACCGCCCTACTCTCGCCTCAGCTCCGGAACATCCGCCCATCGATCCTTCGACAAGCGCCCCGATCTATCCGTACTTTCAGGGGGAAAACCCATATGCCACCCACATTCCACCAGCCAAACCAAATCCTCCTCCAGTCACCCCTGTTTTGTGGCACCTCCACCTGCTACTCTACAAAGGCCGTCCGGCGAGCCGTATGTTCAGATCCATGACAACTCTTACTATCCTCCAGAGCCTACTTTAAGGGCTCCTGAACCGCAATCACACACCCCTCACCGGGATAATCCGGCAGAACCGGAAAAGCACTTCCAAAGTTCGGAACATGAGGAAGTTATTAGAAAAGTTAAAAGCCTGGAGCAGTCCTTCAAGAACATGGACGGTTTGGGTAACCAGGTCAGTGTCGCTTACAAGGATCTATGTCCGTTCCCCGATGTCCAGTTGACGGCCGGGTTCAAAATGCCCAAGTTTGACCTATACGAGGGGCACGGTGATCCTGTAGCCCACCTCCGAGGGTTTTGTAGTAAAATGCGAGGAGCCGGAGGACGGGACGAGATTCTGATAGCTTACTTCGGTCAGAGTCTGGGAGGATCTGCGCTGGAGTGGTACACTAGACAGGACCCCAGGCAGATGGTTTACGTGGGATGATTTGGCTCAAGCTTTTATCAGCCAGTTCCAATACAATCTTGAAATAATCCCCGACCGCTTATCATTGCTAAAATTAGAGAAGAAACCCGCTGAGAGTTTCAGAGAATTTGGTTTCCGCTGGAGGGAACAGGCAGCAAGGGTAGATCCGCCCACGAGAGAGAGCGAGATGGTGGATTACTTCTTGCAAACACTAGAACCAACCTATTTCGGACATCTGGTGACGTCCGTGGGCAAGTCATTCACTGAGGTGATAAAAATGGGGGCTATGATCGAGGAAGGCTTGAAAGCCAACAAGATCATGAGCTACTCAGCATTGAAAGCCACCGCTCAGGCTATCCAAAGTGGTACCGGAGGAGTACTCGGGAAAAAGAGGAAAGAGGAAGTCGCGGCAGTCGAGTCCGGGACATGGTTCAGAAATAGAGGCCCCGCACCCCAATATAGCCCGCCCCAGCCTCACCACCAAAATTACTCCCACAATCCATATAACCACCCGCAACATTACTATCCCGCACCTGATCCCCATTTTACTGTCCACCACGCACAGTCCTATTCTGCACCTCCCGTCCATGCACCGTGGCGTGCACCAAACCCGCAGAACAATTATCCACCCCCAAGAGCTTACAGAAACCCCTCGGGCGCGAGTTTTCGTCTGAACCAGGCATTCAAGGGCGACAGGGCGCCGAGGCCAAATACTTTCACTCCCTTGGGAGAGTCTTACACCAGTCTGTTCCACCGGTTGAAGCAAGTAGGGTTGCTAAATCCGGTTGAAGCTAAGCTACCAAACCCTCTTCCAAAGAACCTGGACCATTCAGTAAATTGTGCATACTGCTCAGGATGTCCGGGACACGACACGGAAAAGTGTTGGAGGTTGAAAACGGCCATCCAGGAGCTCATCGACACTCGCAGGATTGAGGTCCAGACTCCAACAGAGCCCAACATCAACCAAAACCCACTTCCAACTCATCATGAGACCAACATGATCGAGTTGGTACGGGTGGAAGAAGGAAAGGAGAAAGCCTCTCAGATGGTAATGATGATCAAATCTGGCGGGGTAGGAATGAGAAAGGGGCCGAGCTTTGATGAGCCATCCATTTGCAAGAAGGACGTACCGGGAGGGTTAGAAGCGGAAAAAGGAAGTGTGAACGAAGTACCGGTGAGCCCGGGGAAAGCAAAAATAGTTGTACCAGGGATAGCAACCAAGCCCGTCTTGACGGTAGCTGGCGTTCGAATGGATCCCTTCATCATCAAGCCAGCAATACAGTTGCCCATAATTGATAGCAGAGCTATTCCATGGAATTATGCTCAGGTCACAACAACCTACAAAGGAAAGGAAGTGAAAGAGGAAGTTTGCGAAACGCAAGGTTTGACCCGCTCGGGGAGATGTTTTGCCCCTGCGGAATTGAGGAAGATCACTCCGGCAACACTGAAAAAGCCGGTAACTGATGAAGAGGCAGAAGAATTCCTGAAAAAGATGAAGCTGCATGACTACTCTGTCTTAGAGCAGTTGAAGAAGACTTCTGCGCAAATATCATTGCTATCCTTGCTGATACATTCTGAAGAACACCGGCAAGCTTTGATGAAAGTTTTGAATGAGGCCCACGTACCCGATAAGATCTCAGTGAGTCATTTGGAAAAGATCACCAATAGGATCTTCGAAGCGAATCGGATCACCTTCACCGATGATGAATTGCCCGAGGAAGGCACCGAGCACAACAAGGCTTTATATCTTACGGTAAAGTGTGAGGAGTCGGTGGTTACCAAAGTCCTTGTCGATAATGGGTCCAGTGCTAACATTTGTCCTCTCTCTACACTGAACAAGTTGAAAGTAGACATCGGCAGGATACGCAAGAACAGCATATGTGTTCGAGGGTTTGATGGAGGAGGCAAGGCATCGGTTGGGGACATAGTGTTAATCTTGACGATTGGGCCGGTGGAGTTCACCATGGAATTCCAGGTGCTGGACATGGTGGTGTCATATAACCTCCTGATAGGGCGACCATGGATCCATGCCGCAAGAGCAGTTCCATCCAGCTTACACCAACTCGTCAAGTTTGAGTGGGACCAACAGGAGATCGTCGTCCATGGAGAGAACGATCTACAACCAGGCACCATCGTCCCCTTCGTCGAGACAGAAGAAGATGTTGGGCCGTGGGTGTACCAGATCTGCGATGTGGTATCCGCCAACCGAGTTCCGGAAGGGGAATGCATTCCCAATGACAGAATAATTACTGCAGACGTCATGGTGGCGCATGAAATGTTGAGACATGGTTTCATACCCGGCAAAGGTCTAGGTGCATCTCTGCAAGGAATCATACAACCGGTATCTGTGGTCGAAAACGTGGGAACCTTCGGCTTGGGATTCAAGCCAACATCAGAGAACATCCAGCGAGCCAAAAGGAATAAGCAGAAGACATGGGTGCTCCCGAAGCCGGTTCCACGCCTTTCCCAATCTTTTGTCCGGTCCGGAGTAAGAGGACATCCGACGACAAAGATTCCGGGTCCTATGGTTAGGCCAGACGAAGAGTTCTTAAAAAAGTTCGAGGACCTATTTACGGATGTATGTATGCTCGAGGATGGTGAAGGGTCCAGCCATGCCGAGATACAGTTTGTGGGACCAAAAGCAAAATTGAATAATTGGAAGGCTACTCCTCTCCCTGTCCGGAAGGAGTCTTGGTAGTTTGTTTTGGATTGTTTTCTTTTGAAATTTTGGGTTGGGGGTTGTCCCCGGAGTAAAATCCAGTTGTTTTAGTTCATTTTGATTTAAGTTTGCAAGTTTGTTTTCCTTGTACTCTGTTCCCATTAATGAAATTTGGTTCCCTTCGTGTCTAATTTTGTTTATTTTTCCTTCTTTTTACTTTTCCGAACAGCCTTCTTCCAACTGATCTTAATGATATGGCGTGCTTAAAGATTAATCAACCCAGTCTAGAAAGTCAATCGGGTTTGGAAATAATAACGCATGAAATAAGAGGTGACGAGAGTGAATCCGAATACGGCGATGATGAAGCCGTAGAAGAAATCGGTGAAGAATTAAGTCACTTCGAGGAAAAACCCAAACCAAATTTAAATGATACTGAGGCTGTTAATCTGGGGGACACAGATGGCGTCAAAGAAACCAGAATAAGTGTCCATATTGAACCCAACCTGAGAGGAGAATTGATCAAAACACTCATGGAGTTTAAAGACATTTTCGCATGGTCGTACGACGACATGGCCGGACTCAGCACTGACCTAGTGGTCCATAAATTACCTACTGACCCGGCATGCCCACCCGTCAAACAAAAACTGCAGAAATTTAAGACGGAGATGAGTGTAAAGATCAAGGAGGAAGTAACCAAGCAGTTGCAGGCGAAAGTCATTCGTGTCACTCGATACCCTGAATGGTTGGCTAATGTAGTACCGGTGCCAAAGAAAGACGGAAAGATCAGAGTATGTGTGGACTATCGCAACCTCAACAAGGCGAGTCCTAAGGATAATTTCCCGCTTCCCAATATCCATATCCTGATTGATAATTGCGCCGGACGCGAAATCGGATCCTTTGTGGATTGTTATGCGGGATATCATCAGATTTTGATGGATGAAGAGGACGCAGAAAAGACGGCTTTTATCACACCGTGGGGGACTTATTGCTACCGGGTGATGCCGTTTGGTTTGAAGAATGCAGGGGCAACGTATATGAGGGCGATGACTACGGTATTCCATGACATGATACACAAGGAGATTGAAGTGTACGTGGATGATGTGATCATAAAATCTAGACGTCAAGAAGGCCATGTTGCCGACCTCAGGAAGTTCTTTCAAAGACTTCGAAGGTACGACATCAAGCTCAATCCGACCAAATGCGCATTCGGAGTTCCATCGGGAAAGTTGCTAGGATTCATCGTCAGCCGACGGGGCATTGAGTTGGACCCATCCAAAATCAAGTCCATTCAGGAGTTACCCCCGCCGAAGAGTAAAACAGAGGTAATGAGTCTGTTGGGAAGGTTGAATTACATCAGTAGGTTTATTGCCCAGCTTACGGCAACCTGTGAACCCATATTCCGTCTATTGAAAAAAGACGCGGCGATAGAATGGACGGCAGAATGTCAGGAAGCGTTTGACCGGATCAAAGGGTATCTGTCAAATCCACCCGTACTAGTTCCGCCTGAACCGGGTAGACCCCTGATTCTTTATCTGACGGTTTTGGAGAATTCGTTCGGCTGCGTACTGGGGCAGCATGATCTTACTGGCAGGAAGGAACGGGCCATTTACTACCTCAATAAGAAATTCACAGTCCACGAGGTCAAGTACACTCATCTAGAAAAGACATGTTGCGCTTTGACTTGGGTAGCCCAAAAGTTGAAACATTATTTGTCTTCTTACACCACTTACCTCATTTCGCGTTTGGATCCATCGAAGTATATTTTCCAGAAACCTATGCCTACAGGGAGGTTAGCAAAATGGCAAATATTACTTACAGAGTTTGACATCATATATGTGACAAGGACGGCTATGAAAGCTCAAGCCCTAGCCGATCACTTAGCTGAGAATCCTGTTGATGACGAATACGAACCTTTGAGGATGTATTTTCCGGACGAAGAAGTATTGCAAATTGATGGGTTGGGACTGACCGAGGAGCCAGGTTGGAAGCTTTTCTTCGACGGAGCGGCGAACGCAAAAGGAGTCGGAGTAGGGGTTGTGCTTATCTCCTGAAACAGGACATCATTATCCTGTTATTGCTCAACTGCGTTTTCATTGTACCAATAATATGGCCGAGTACGAGGCATGTATCTTGGGGTTGCGATTAGCGGTGGACATGGATGTACAGAACGTCTTGGTCTTGGGGGACTCGGACCTTCTGGTACATCGGATTCAGGGAGAATGGGAAACCAGAGATCTAAAGCTTATCCCATATCGTCAGTGTTTGCATGATCTGACCAAACGCTTTCGATCAGTAGAATTCAGGCACATCCCAAGGATTCATAATGAGGTTGCCGACGCCCTAGCTACTTTAGCGTCGATGCTACATCACCCGGACAAGGTTCGTGTCGATCCGTTACATATCCAGGTCCGGAATCAACATGCTTATTGTAACGTGATAGAGGAAGAGGTGGATGGTGAGCCATGGTTTCATGATGTCAAGGAATACCTCAGGTTAGGAGTATACCCGGAGCAAGCAACTGGATACCAAAAGAGAGCTATTCGGCGGTTGGCGAACGGATTTTTCCTTAGTGGAGGGGTGCTGTACAAAAGAACCCCAGATTTGGGATTGTTGCGATGTATAGATGCAAGTCAAGCCACAACAGTGATGACGGATATACACTCCGGAGTTTGTGGACCACACATGAGCGGATACGTATTGGCAAAGAAGATTCTTCGAGCAGGATATTACTGGCTCACGATGGAGCGTGATTGTATAAGTTTCGTGCGAAGATGCCATCAGTGTCAGATACACGGAGATTTGATTCATTCTCCACCAACTGAATTTCATACAATGTCGGCACCATGGCCGTTTGTTGCATGGGGTATGGATGTTATTGGACCTATTGAGCCTGCGGCTTCCAATGGTCATAGGTTTATTCTGGTGACGATCGATTACTTTTCCAAGTGGGTGGAGGCCAAAACATTCAAATCAGTGACCAAAAAGGCGGTGGTGGATTTCGTACATTCCCACATCATCTGCAGGTTTGGAATTCCAAAGATAATCATCACAGACAACGGTGCCAATCTTAACAGCGGATTGATGAAGGAGGTCTGCCAACAGTTCAAGATCACACACCGAAATTCCACACCGTATCGTCCCAAATCAAATGGTGCGGTTGAGGCAGCAAACAAGAATATAAAGAAGATATTGAGGAAGATGGTAGAAGGGTCTAGGCAGTGGCATGAAAAGTTACCATTCGCGTTGTTGGGTTATCGCACTACCGTCCGGACTTCGGTAGGTGCAACTCCTTACTTGTTGGTATACGGGACTGAAGCAGTAATACCCGCAGAAGTTGAGATCCCATCCCTCCGAATTGTCGCTGAAGCTGAGATTGACGATGATGAATGGGTCAAAACCCGATTAGAGCAATTGAGCTTGATCGACGAAAAGAGATTGACAGCAGTCTGTCACGGCCAATTGTATCAAAAGAGAATGGCGAGAGCATATAACAAGAAGGTACGTCCCAGGAAATTTGAAGTGGGACAGCATGTGCTGAGGAGAGTTCTACCACATCAGGCCGAAGCGAAAGGCAAGTTCGCTCCAAATTGGCAGGGACCATTTGTGGTGACTAGAGTATTATCCAACGGCGCTCTATGTCTAACCGATGTTGAGGGAAGATGCACCGATATGGCTATCAATTCTGATGCAGTCAAGAGATATTATGTGTAATTCTTTAATGCATTTGTCAACGTTTGGTTTCGTTTGTGTGTATTTGGCATTTTTCGGAGAATGAAATGACGGAGGCAATTTTTCTACTACCCAAACACTTTAACCTTTGTTTCCCCCTTTGAGCCTTAATTATTCTTTCATATACCCTCTTTCGGAATCATCAAGGAAGATGTGTAACAAAATAGAGAAAGAAAGAAACGAAGAAAAAACACAAGAAAAAGTGAACTACGTTCGACCTGATTCCTCAAGAAGGATACGTAGGCGCCACACGGCTCGGTCATAATAAAATAAAAATCAAAGATCCCCCAAGCAACAGAACTGGGGCAGAAGTCATTGTTTCGTTTGAAAGATAGTGTGGATTCCGAAAGTTGTAATAAGCTAATCGTTGAGGTCAAACCCCTTTCTTTAGCTTCACGCGCAGAAACCACATTAAGAACCAAAAAGACCTCTCGATCAGTATTCGAAAATGCCGAGTCATGCGAATGAAAGCCAAAAGTGACATTCCGACCCTCGATCAAATCCAGGGTGCACAAGCCGAAAGGGGATAACACTCTAGAGGGAATCTCATAGGTGATACCCCACCGCAGGGAAAGAAAGCGCAAATGAGAGAGTCTTAACGATGAAAACCCTCGCGGGCACCTTAAGGCGAAGAAAGTCAAGAGAAATAAAAGGAGAGAGTCTTACGGTGAAAACCTTTACGGGCACCTTAAGGCGACGGGAGATAGAGAGAAATGAGAGAATCTCATTAGTGAAACCCTCCGAAGGGCACTATGAGGTGACAAGGCGAGATGGTTACAAGATGTCTGCATGAGACGAGGTTGGGACATTCGTGTGCTTCCAGCAAAACGCGGCCATCAGAAAGTGATTGACATGAATAGACTAGGTAGATTAATCTCAAAGGTGCGGCATAACCATTGGATCAATCACACATTCAGATAAGTTTTCCCATTTTGAGTTCAGAAAAGTTTTCCTTTTCTTTTGTCATTTGCGGTCAGCTTTCTTTTTCTTTTCTTTCGTTTTCGAAAATTGATTTTTTCAAAGCCTACTACCAAGTCTCCCAAAGCAGTATAATGAAAATGAATAGGCGTGGAACGATGCAATAAGGCAGAAATCGTTCCGATAGTAAGATTGGAATGACAGGCTGATCGGAAGGTTCGCAAGAATTAGGGAGTATGATGGACACATGTGGCACGTCCGAAAGATGATTTCACGCAACAGATCATCGGCTAAAAAGAGTCGGATCAAACCAAAGATTGGAATGAAAGGGAAAGATGAGAAACCGTTCGTGGAAAGAGCATCGTCCCCAGCAAGCGTCAAAGTCATCCTCAAAATTTGAGAGAGGCCAAGCAGCTGAAAGAGAAAAGAAAATGGCCCCAACAAGAGTGGCACGACCACTCACTGCGTTTTGAAACTAACCATTTTTCTTTGATTTAAAGCAGGAAAAGAGGGTTCGTTGGCGGAAAAGCATACCATCCAGAAGTTTATCAAACTGGGGCAGAAAATTTTCTCCTGTTGCGAAAATTTTCTTGAAAGCAAAGACCCAGTGAATAAGGGTAGAAAGCAACACAAGATTTCGGGAAATACCAGCTCCGAGCAGAATAGTTTTGAGAAAGGCCAAACAACACGATGGGGTGATCTTTGAGCCTGGTATCATCCCCAGCAGTTGCTAGAAAAATGAAACAATGGCTTCGAGATTCCCGCGGCGGCATTATATCCCATAAGTTCTCAAGGAAGCAGAGGTGTGAGTCCTAGAGGAGGAATGGGGAGAAGGAAATAAAGAATATTTCCCCAGCAGCATCATCACTAGCGGGTAAATAGGCAGTTCCGAAGATATCCCCAGCAGCCAAAGAAAAAGAAGCACGGTCCAAGGGGAAGGCAATTCCAAGACGAGATAATTCAGAAGAGAAGGTGGCCCGAGAGGTAATACAGGAAGAAGAAAATGGTACAAAAGGCAAAGGAAGGTAATCAAGATAGGTTGAAATCAGTGAGTAGTAGTTGAAGTCAGGGAGCCCGCCTGGAGAATGGAGTGGCGATTTTATTTTGAAATAATAATTGAAGTCAGGGAGCCCGCCTGGAGAATGGAGTGGCGAATTTATTTAAAAGTTATAGTTGAAGTCAGGGAGCCCGCCTGGAGAATGGAGTGGCGAATTTGTTTAAAAGTTGTAGCTAAAGTCAGGAAGCCCGCCTGGAGAATGGAGTGGCGATTTTATTTTGAAATAGTAATTGAAGTCAGGGAGCCCGCCTGGAGAATGGAGTGGCGAATTTATTTAAAAGTTATAGTTGAAGTCAGGGAGCCCGCCTGGAGAATGGAGTGGCGAATTTGTTTAAAAGTTGTAGCTAAAGTCAGGAAGCCCGCCTGGAGAATGGAGTGACGATTTTATTTTGAAATAGTAATTGAAGTCAGGGAGCCCGCCTGGAGAATGGAGTGGCGATTTATTTTGAAGTTGTAGTTGAAGTCAGGGAGCCCGCCTGGAGAATGGAGTGGCGATTTTATTTTGAAATAGTAATTGAAGTCAGGGAGCCCGCCTGGAGAATGGAATGGCGAATTTATTTAAAAGTTATAGTTGAAGTCAGGGAGCCCGCCTGGAGAATGGAGTGGCGACTTAGTTTCGAAGTTATAGTTGAAGTCAGGAAGCCCGCCTGGAGAATGGAGTGGCGATTTTATTTTGAAATAATAATTGAAGTCAGGGAGCCCGCCTGGAGAATAGGGTGGCGAATTTATTTAAAAGTTGTAGTTGAAGTCAGGGAGCCCGCCTGGAGAATGGAGTGGCGATTTTATTTTGAAATAGTAATTGAAGTCAGGGAGCCCGCCTGGAGAATGGAGTGGCGAATTTATTTAAAAGTTGTAGTGGAAGTCAGGGAGCCCGCCTGGAGAATGGAGTGGCGATTTTATTTTGAAATAGTAGTTGAAGTCAGGGAGCCCGCCTGGAGAATGGAGTGGCGAATTTATTTAAAAGTTGTAGTGGAAGTCAGGGAGCCCGCCTGGAGAATGGAGTGGCGATTTTATTTTGAAATAGTAGTTGAAGTCAGGAAGCCCGCCTGGAGAATGGAGTGGCGAATTTATTTAAAAGTTGTAATTGAAGTCAGGAAGCCCGCCTGAAGAATGGAGTGGCGATTTGTTATTGAAGTTGGTTGAGGAAAGCGGTAGAGCATAACGGAAATCCCCAGCGTGAATCCAAGTTCATAATCGAAAGGAAGGCAACAAGGATCAGAAAGACAGGTACAAACTTCGAAGGAGAATAGTTCGAAGATTACAAAAGAAGGGACCAACAGTCGGAGTTCGGCAATCAAGATAGGCCGAAATAACAATTGTTAGAAGAGAAAAAGTACGTGAAGAAACATCAAGGCCAGCAGGATGGCAAGGAACATGGCAAGATCGAGTTGAAAAGATAGATAAGAATTTGCAATACTGTAACTTAGTCTAGCTTCTTACTTTTCGTTGGTACGATGTAATAAGGAGGTCGGTTAAGCAGTAGAAACAGCAGTAATAGCAGTAACAGCAGTAACAGCGAGATCGCAACAGTCATGGTAGTCCCAGCTACCAAAACTTCCCGAACTACATTGACCTGATTCCTGTTTAGCCCAGGATATGTAGGAGGCCTCCTGAAGTAAAGGCTCGGTCAAGATCTTTTTAGAAATGCTTCACACGGAGTGCTCGAACGGGCAAAAATCGCTCGTATCCGCTCACTTATCTTTGCACGAAAACACTTCACGTTCCCGCGCAAAGAGGGGCAGCTGTGAGCACGTGATTTTTGCCCTACATGAGAATTACTCCCAGAAAATTCAAAAATAAAATAGTTTCATGTTGAGCATGATTTTTTGTGATTTTTGTGTTATTTTTATCTTACATTTGCATTTTTGTGTGTGTGTGCTTATTTATTTAAATTAGTAAAAATACAAAAAATATATATATTATGTTTTTGCATTTTTTAGTGTTTGATAGCAAATTATGTGATTTACATTTTAGTGATATGTAATTGTGTATCTTGATTATTAGTAAAACTTAATTAGCATTCTTATAAGTTAGTTTGATTTTTGTAGTGTGATTTAGAATTTTTTGTTTAAATTAGACAAAAGAGGAGACAAAATAAAGAGGAAATCGGAACTGGGCCGTCTCCAATTCAATAAAAAACCAGGCCCACACTAATTCAACACCCAGCCCAAATACCCGCCCAAGCATCAGCTTATGTAACGGTCGATCTGGACCGTTGGATTTTATTATCCAACGGCCCAGATTAATCAATCAATTCCCAAATACACCCAGGCCATAACTTAGTCACACGACGCCGTTTTGGTTTAAGTGAGGCAATCCTGGTCGTTGATCGTAAATGATCCAACGATCAGGATTTAATCTCGTAATTCATATATAAGGCCATCTCCACACCCCGCCCCCAAGCCCAAGCTGCCCCCCCCCCCTTTACACTCGTTGTCTCTCTCAGAGACAAAGTAACCTCGCCGTCCACCGCCGCGTTCCGCCCGCCGGAAATCGCCTCACGGCGATTCCGGTAGGCCAACGGCCACCAAATTTTCACCAGCTCTTCCCCTCACCTCCCTCTACACGAATCCCCTAACCGTTAGTCTCGAATCATTCCCGAGCTCTTCGAAAATTAGATCGAAGCTCGCCGGAATTTGAAGTTCTACCCCAAACCACCCCAAACGCATGCCTCGCCCTCGCCAAGCCGCCCTCATACCCCCACTAACCATGTTTTGTTTCGAATCTGACCAGAACCCCTCGAACCCCAATCCGAGCCTCAAGAACCCTAGAATTGAGAAACTAGGGATTTCATTCGGATTGAAAGAAATTGAAGTTAATAAACTTTAATTGGAACGTTTCCGTTTGAAAACATTCCAATTAAAGTCTATTTGACTTCAAATACACAACCACGACTCCTTGCGAATCCAAGTCGGCCAAGTTCCAAGTCTTTGTTTTAAGGTATCTCTGTCTCTGTTTATTCGTCGTCTCAGTTTAATTGTTTCTAGTTTTCGTTTCCTTGTTGTTTCAATATTCCGCCAATTCTCTGTTTTCTTCATCTCTTTGGGACCCTTTTATTTGGTCGATTTTTGTTGTTTCTTCGATTGAAAATGAATGATATACTTAGTATGATTAAGGTCGTCAAGCTAACTAGTTCATATGGATTGCTATCCTGTTATGTCGAAACCATGAGTCACGGATTTGTTGGACTTTGTTTGTTCTTAATTGTATACGTATGATCAATTAAGTATTTGTCGTCATTTAGTTATATGATTCTCCCTATTAAACATTGGATAGTGATTGATGTTGCTGATTTACCAAGTGAAGCTCTTGAAATGGTTGTGACTTCAAATTAGGTCTGGAATCTGTGAGGCTGTTAGCATTAGTGTAAGATGAATCAGAGTTAGAATAGTTTAATACCCTGCACAGCCTAGTGGAACCTGTTGTTACAGCAGGGCACTCCACCAGGTTTTTGGCACTCAGCATTTAACTAATTAAGCCCATACTTGACAAACTTAGTGGTTAAACACAGGGGTTAGTGGGCTGGCAGAGCAGGGATGGGCAAGGTTTGAGTGGATTTTTGCTGGTCCTTGGCTTTTAGAGATAGGGGTCTGTTTTGGTTATAAATAGGAGGCTGCAGAGAATAGGGAAGGCCTGGTTTTTTGGCTTTAAAAAGAGTAGCACACATTAGGAGAAGAAAAGGCAGAAATACACACATATATAGATCCTGTGTTACTGTTCCATTGAAGTTTGGCTACTGTTGTTGTTGCTGTTTGTGAGAGAAGGCTATTTGTTTGCTGCTGTTGTTTGCTGAGGTGGTTGTGGTCTTGTGTGTTGCGGTTGATTCTGTTGTTGCTATTTCGCTGCTGCTGTGTTGTTGTTGTGTGCTGCTGTGTTGTTGTTGTGTGTTGCTGTTGGTACTGTTGTTTTGCTACTACTGTGGGTTTTGGTTTGGGTGCTAAGTGTGGTGGGGATTGATTACCATTGTTGTTGCTGTGCTGTTTGTTGCTGGGCTACTGTTACTGTTGCTGCATTACCACTGCTCACTCTTCTTTATTCTTCCGCATTCCAGGTACACATCTCTGTCATTGTAGTGTCTTGGTTCGAAAAGAATGAAGCTTGAAGCTCCCTTTTAAGTCGGCTGAATACATATAGATGTCCACAGTTCTTATACTTGTTATGTTTTGTTATTCTTTAATCAAGTTTGCATTACTGATTCTGGCTATGAAAGATGTATCTAGATCAAAGATACACTATCATTAGATATGTATGTAAACCTGAATCATTCTGCTGTATCTTTGTTCAATATTCTCTATTCATGTGCGTAATCTCAAATCTGTTAATACTAGGCCCTATGTTAAAAGTGAGATTAGCTATTTGTTTAAGTAGAAAATTTAAGGTAATTTGAACACCCGTGAATAATGATATCTTGAACTTGCGAAAATATACGACAGTGGCTCTTTGAGGGTTATTTGAATTCGAAGTAAGTTCTTTCCATATAATTGTCCACCATAGACTCAAACCTACTCACTTAATTAACTAACCGTATGTTTGCTCGAATTGGTTATAGTTGAGTAGGATTTTGTCACATTGTAAGAATTAGCGAGTTATTACTCGACTGGATGACTAATTAGATTAAAGGAATCGGGGGTGCATTTCATGTGACCCGATCCCAATTTTGAACAAGATTAAATAAAGCGTGTCAGGAACCACAGACGCATTTCATGTAGTGTGGCTCGTAACAAGTTTTAAATAATTTGGAATCAACTCCTAAATAAATACAGCAGGATGTAGTTCGCTTTAGATTTGAATTAGAGATGCGCCTCGCCCAATAGTTACACAAATCGCAAGGCCCTCATAAAGGTACATATAAAATACTTAGATTTCGAGATGTGTCGTTTTCTTAGCTAATATCATGGCCTCCTCAAAAGTGTAAATAAGTAATCGCTCTAGGCGCGTATTTTAATCCTACCTTCTTAAATACGGGTGTGCATTTCATGCGACCCAAATCCAAATCCCAAAATATTGAATAAGAATGTGTCGAGGATCCGGGTGCATTTCATGTGACATGATTCGAAACATATTTTTAGGCAACTTTCTTTTTTCGTAAATCATAATAATAATAAAAGCGGTAAAGGGATATTAATTGGCACTAAGTGTATAACTGTAAAAAATCAGATAAATAAGCCGAACACGACAGTTGAGCGACCGTGCTAGAACCACGGAATTCGGGAATGCTTAATACCTTCTCCCGGGTTAACAGAATTCCTTATCCGGATTTCTGGTTCGCGGACTGTTAAATAGAGTCATTCTTTTCTTCGATTCGGGATCAAACCGGTGACTTGGGACACCATTACTTTCCCAAGTGGCGACTCTGAATTTAATAAAATGGATCCCGTCTCGATTGTCCTTTAATTGGAAAAACTCTTTGCGCCCTCGCGGGTGCGGTAAAAGAGGTGTGACAATACCCAAAACACTCAACAACAAGAAACAGGTCAGAAATTGACTGGTCGGATAGCCGTTCTCTCCCGCTTCATCTCCCGATCCTCGGACAGATGCCACAAATTCTTCAGCGTACTAAGAAAAGACAACGGATTCCACTGGAATAACGAATGCGTCAAAGCCCTGCAAGGGATAAAAGCGTATCTATCATCAACTGCTGCTATCTAAAGCGAAACCAGGCGAGCCTCTACTGACGTACCTAGCCGTATCGGAAGTCGCGGTCAGTGCAGTACTGGTTCGTGAAGAAAATGGTACGCAATCACCTATCTATTACATTAGCAAAACCCTAGTGGATGCCAAAACTCTATACCTACACCTCGATAAATTGGCTTCGGCACTGGTCACGGCTTCTAGAAAGCTGAGACCCTATTTCCAATGCCATCCCATCAAAGTAGTGACCACTTTCTCTCTGAGAAGGATCTTGCACAAGCCCGAACTATCAGGCCGGCTTGCTAGATGGGCCATACAGCTCAGCGAGCATGATGTCACCTATATTCTCAGGACCACCATCAAGTCACAAGTCCTCGCCGACTTCGTGGCCGATTTTAGTGTCAAAATATCGCCAGAGGCGGAAAAAGAAGCCCTACAAGCCGCTTCGAGCACCAACCCCTAGACCCTCCACACCGATGGGGCCGCAAATGCCTCAGGATCTGCAATGGGATTCGTCCTCGAAGTCCCTACGGGCGAAATTATTTGCCAGTCCATACGATGTCCCGAGATGACTAACAACGAGGCAGAATATGAAGCCGTCATTGCAGGTATAAAATTAGCCATCAGGTACGAAGCTTGCCCACTTGTCCTACATTGCGATTCACAACTCGTGGTAAATCAAGTCACCGGGACTTACCAGGTCAAGGAGCAAAGGCTACAGAAATACCAAGAAGAAATCCACAAGCTAATGGCTCAGCTCGACGAATGCCGCTTCGAACATGTTCCTAGAGCGTATAACACCGAAGCAGACGGACTGGCTAAGTTGGCCGCTACCGCCACCAACCTGAACAAAGAAAGCACCGCCACCCTCCTTCACTCAGCAATCGACCATACCGAGGTACTCTCCCTGCACCTAACTTGGGACTGGCACAACCAATTTGTATTATATCTGCAGGATGGAGATCTACCACCCGACAAAAAGGAAGCAAAAAAGCTTCGCATGCAGGCAGCACGGTATTGTATGATAAACAACAACCTCTACAAGAGGACTTTTGGAGGACCCCTGGCTAAGTGTCTAGGTCCCAACCAAACAATGCCAGTATTAGAGGAGGTTCACGAAGGCCATTGCGGTGCTCATACAGGAAACTAAGCACTTGTGCAATGTCTGGTACGGGCTGGGTACTACTGGCCCACCATGAAAAAAGATGCGGCAGAATACGTTCGTCGGTGCGAGAAATGCCAAAAGTTCGCCCCTTTGATACATCAACCAGGGGAACCCCTCCATTCGGTCACTTCACCATGGCCCTTCATCAAATGGGGAATGGATATAATCAGACCGATACTCGTCGGATGAGGAAAGGTACGCTTTTTATTAGTTTTAGCTGACTATTTCTCCAAGTGGATGGAAGCAGGTGCCTACACCAAGATTCGCGAGCAAGAGGTCATCGCCTTCATCTGGAAGAATATTATATGTCACTTCGGCATCCCCAAAGAAATAACCTGCGACAATGGACGACAGTTCATAGGGAAAAAAACAACCGACTTCTTCGACAAATAGCGTATCAAAAGAATACTTTCAACGCCATATCATCCTGCCGCCAATGGCCAAGCGGAGTCATCCAACAAAACCATACAGAATATTTTGAAAAAGAAACTCAAAGACGCTAAAGGGCTATGGTCCGAGTTATTGCCAGAAGTACAATGGCCACATAGAACTACCCCCAAATCCTCCACAGGAGAAACTCCTTACTCACTAGTCTACGGAACTGATGTCGTCATACCGGTCGAAGTCTGGTGAACCAAGTCTAAGGTAATCGTATATGAGCGGAGAGGAGAACGACACAAATCAACTACAGGACCTTGATGAAGCTGAATAAAGAAGGGAAATCGCCCACATCAGGCTAGTGGCCCAAAAACAACAGATCGAAAGATACTACAACAAGAGAGCAAGAATCCGACCACTCAAAGTAGGCGATTATGTGCTAAAAGCCAAGACACTGGCATCCAAAGACCCTAACGAAGGAAAGTTGGGCACCAATTGGGATGGACCCTACAAAATAACCGCAGCAGCATATGCTCCAAAATAACACGAGCATATCCCACCTCAAGCATTTCCATTTTTATAAAGAGTATCCCCCAAGTCGTACTCTTTTTCCCTCATCCGAGTTTTGTCCCAATTGGGTTTTCTCGGAAAGGTTTTTAATGAGGTGATGAAGGAGACGCTCAGGAGTGCTTAGAAGCTTAATTTTGATACACCAAGCGTACCGACGATCGACACGAATGGCATATCACAGGGACTAGGGCTACGGCCATCTCCAATATATGAAAGGCTGCGGCCATCTCTAATGTATGAAAGGCTACGGCCATCTCCGATGTATGAAAGGCTACGACCATCTCCAATATATAAAAGGCTACGGCGATCTCCAATGTATAAAAGGCCAAGGCCATCCACAACATACAAAGAGGCTACTACCATCTCTAACGCATAGAAGGCTAAGGCCGTCCACATCGTACAAAGAGGTTGCGGCCATCTATAACCGTAAAAGGCTAAGGCCCTAACAGCGTATGAGAAGACTACGGTCGTATCCAATAAACAAAAGGCCATGGCCACCCATAAATGCAAAAGGTTAAGGCTCTAACAGCGTATGAGAAGACTATGATCGTCTCCGATAAACAAAAGGCCAAGGCCACCCACAAACGCAAAAGGCTAAGGCCCTAACAGCGCATGAGAAGACTACAGTCGTCTCTGATAAACAAAAGGCCAAGGCCACCCACAAACGCAAAAGGCTAAGGCCCTAACAACGTATGAGAAGACTACGGTCGTCTCCGATAAACAAAAGGCCACGGCCACCCATAAACGCAAAGGGCTAAGGCCCTAACGGCGTATAAAAAGACTACGGTCCTCTGCAACAGACAAAAATCTACGACCGCCCACAAACACAGAAGGCCACGACCACTTTTGAATGTGTAACCATCCAAAGGAAAAATAATTGCCGCATAAGAATATACAAGCAGTCGTGACCGGAGTCAATCCAACCAAACTACGACAAATTAACTCAATAAGAGGCGACGCCATATGCAAAAGGGAAATTACGAAAGAAGACATGAAAACACAATAATTCCCACGTAATCATTATAAATCATTCACAGATTACAAATATACAGCGTCTCTTCGATTACAAAAAAAAAGAGAAGAAGTTCTATCTAACTACCCTAGCCTTGCCATCTTCCGTCGCATCGGCCGTACAGTCAACAGGGCCCCCATCGCCCTCAGCCCGGAACTCCAAAGAAATCCTGGACCCCGTGCCCAACTGGTCCACATCCGCAAAGGTATAGCCCGCTGGGTTTGGAGAGTCAGGGTTATACCCACAAGCTTCGCGTGCAACCCTAACAAGGTGACGCTGATTTTCAACCTCATCCTCAATGGCTCTACCAGCGGCCATCAGCCCCTCAAATACAATCTGCCTCGCCTCAGCATACACCCATATATCGTGAGCTTCGCGGGACACGTCGTCAACAGGAACAACAGCCTCCGCCTGATGAGGTGCGACCACCTCGGCCGTCAAAGTCCCAAGCTCGACAGTTAGGGCATCAACCCTAGCACGTAACTCCGCTGCCTCCGCCATCGCCACACAGCCCAGTTCCAACTCCCACTCCTACTGTTGAAGGAGAGTCTCCAATTCGGTGTTACGAGCCACAGCGGCCACCAAGTCTGCACCCGCCTTTTCCAACTAGGCCGTACACTTCCGCAGTTGATCCTCCGCCTGCCCCAATCCCTCACGGAAAACTTGAAACTGAGGGTCCTGGGTGTAGAGGTCCGCCACTATCTTGTTCTTACCGTGGACCTCAGTGTATTTCTTCGTCGCCTTCCTAAGGGCGACACTCTTCTTCCGCTCCCACCGGCCTCGCTCCACCTCTAAGATAAGGATCTGAGAAAAAGACAAAGAAGAGACATAATTCAAAACGACACAACGCCTTATGGCTCATGATAGAACAACAAAAAACAACAACAAAGTCTTACCTGCAAGGTAGCGCTAGCGACTCGACGAGATAAATCTCTGTCGCTTACAAACTTCAAAGACTTTGTCTCGGCAGCACCGCATAATAACGACATGTCTGACGCGACCTACTCGCTGTCCAGCAACAGGTTGTACCCCATAGGAATCACAAGCCGACGAGTAGGTCCTATCATTGCCATATCCACTCGGGCATAGTCTTATCGCGGCACGTCCGCGGAAGCAGGAGCCCGTTCGGGAGCAGTCCTTTCATCATCAGTAGCCAGCCCGGCGACAGCCGGCATGGTATCATCCTCAACATGAGGAGAAGCGGTACCACCCGCAACTTCCCTCAAGAGGGCCGCCCTCTCCGGTCGAATTGTGTCGCTCATAAAGACTGGCCTCGACTCAGGACAGTGAGTGATAGCCTTCCTTTATTCCACGATCGAGCCTTTACCAAGGAGTAGTCGGTGCCTCTTTCACTCCAGCGGCTCATCGTCCTCAGAAGCATCCTCTTCAACAAGAGGAGATGGAGGTGAGGGGCCCTCTCTAGATGTCGGTTAATTCACCGACTCAACCACGGGATGAGAAGTCCCGGGGACATCCTCGAAAGCAGGCTCCCGAACACGACCTCACCTTCGGAATAAACGACGTCGGAAATATCCACACTAGATGCTTCCACATCCGCTTGGTCGCCCTCAAGACGAAAGGCCTCATGAGTGATCTCGCTCACATGAACTACGTGTTCAAGGCCGAAATCTGCTGACGAGGAAGCGGCAACTCGGCGTCTCCTCCTCCGCGGTGCACTCCGGGCTGCCAGCACAGTTATAAAAAAAGATGCGTCAGAAAACACGGCGTCTAATAAAATATGTGGTCGCCAAGCCTAGAACCAGTTCGATACCTGGAAGACCATATCTTGTGGTAAATGCGACCCACGTTCTACACTCCTCTGCGAAGGGGATCAACCGCCCCACACATGCTCTAATATCTAACATAAATTGGGGCATGCGCACCCTTGCTGCAGATACAAAATATAACAAGGTGACAAAAAGTCGAGCAAGCGTAAAATAACTAAGCACGAGGGATAACACTTACGCTCGGTGTTCCATGCCTCAGAGAATCCAGTGGGGTCCGACACCAAATCCAAGGTTCGGACGAAGAAAAATTTCAGCCAGAATTGGCGATTAGGCTTGTCGTCCATCTCGACAACCAAGCCCTTCGTCCCGTGGTTCTTCAACTGAAGCATCGTCCCCCTCATAAACCCAGGACTGAATAGCTGCAGTAGGTGATATACCGTGATGTCTAATCCGGCCCTTTCGGTGTAAGTCATTAGGATACGACATATCTTCCATGTATAACGGGTAAGCTGGGCCTGGTATACATTGTAAAATCTGTACAATTCTTCCGCCAATGGATAAATACGGAGTACATACCCTATTATGAAGGGGTATTCGTAGAAAGCACAGAACCCCGTTATGTGTACATTAGCAAAGTCCCCCTCGGTCGTTTGCATGACGACCGTCTCCGGAATCTGACAAGAAACACGGAGATCCTCCAAAAGAGTTTCAGTGAATTTGGACCTTTCCCACGCCGGGGCAGCTCCCTTCATAGGAAAATCCCTCCGAACGTATAGTTCGCGGAGAAGCAGGTTGTCTACAGAAAGAGGAACGAGAGGTTTGCAGGATTTCTTCCCACCTTCCGAGGGCGGAGGGACCCTGGAAGTGGCCTCATCCTCATTTGTACCACGGCGACGACCACCTTTAGCCATTGCTAACCTTTTTATCAAATTTAGAGTACACTAACAAGCTCCGAAAGTCAATATGAAAAGCTGCTAAATATCGCTGTAAGAAAAAAATGAATGACAAAAGTGCAAAGAACTTTTTGTAGGGATCCGAAGTATGGAAAAACTTGAAATCCCTCCCTATTTATAGCGGGCCAGTACACGGGATTCGAAGAGGTTAGTTTCAGAAAAGGAGGCGGGAAACCGAAACGTCAAATCACCTTCTGGCCTGCCTCGGGAGCAGTTGTAATCATGACGCATGTCGTCAGCAAACGACGGTTTAGAGAACATGCCACATATGCACACGTGGAAAGATCCGAGATGGGTCGATCTTTTCCGCCCATTGCAGATATATATCGAACACATCTCCAATAGGCGGAGGGACTAACTGTATGAGGTCGAATCGGACATGATTGATGTCAGTCGATCACGCCTCCCTGCACGACCACCAAAGTAAAATGTACCTTCCTTAACGCCCATACGACGGAAAAGAGTACGCCCTTAACTATAAAGGAGCACTGACAAACTCGCCCGTACGAGTGTTCCGTCCCCTCCGCCCCCTTTATATTTTTGTAACAACAATAGTTCTAAAATAAAGTGATACTCTCGCGAGGGGGCCTTCTTTCTATATAAGGAAAGGTCTCCCTCATTTGTAAGACAAGTGTTATTTTCATTAATAATACAACTTCTGACTATCATTCTCTCTCTATCCCATCTCTCTATTGTTGAGCAGTTTTGATATTCCAATAAGTTTTATTACGATCTCACTAGAGCAAACCACATACGAATTATAGATCTATCCTTGAGTATATTACCGTTGATTCCGATTTACCCTTTTATAATCTTTGATTGTCCCTAACTCATAAAGCAACCGATAGCTTTTGGGTCAAACAAATGATATGTACATTTGTATAAGCATATTGTACCACTCCCTAATGCACATACATAATTACAAGCATCCTCTTCTAACACATATATATATATATATATATATATATATATATATATATATATATATATATATATATATATATATATATATATATATATATATATATATATATATATCTTTGAATGATTGTTTGCGAGCATACTTTTCTTGGAGCAACCTGTAAATACTGGGTTCTCATATGCAACTACTTCAGCAGCATCCAAGTGTACTTATCTACAAACCTGCGACCATGTCTATGAATTTCTGCTAAAGGTATTTGATAATTTTTCCAAGTTCATGAACTGATATGTAGGAATTATAGTAAACAGAGTTAACTCTGGATTTTCATGTGTTACTGAGTACACTCCTCACTTTGCATTGTTCATGGAGGGAAGATCCAGGATTTAAACTTGATGGCAGAGCCATATCTAATGTAAAGGCTATGGGTTCTGAAGCCACAATTTTCGCTTATATACACCCTGTATTTTTGCCCAAAAAATTACTTAATTATGTATAAATAATAAATTGTGAACCCATTAAATTAGATGGAATGCGGTAAAATTACAAATCTGAACATGTAAAGTTCAAATCCTGGATCCACCTCTACTTGATGGCCTTAACATTTGTGACTCTTAGTGCTGGTATGGACATAATTATTAGGATACATTTTACTTAACAATAGACTTCCAATATTAGCTTCTGGCATCGGTTTTGTGCTTGTGAATTGAAGCTATACGTAGTTCTCCTAACTGATTAATAGTGTAAATTGAAAGGATAATGAGAAAATGAAGACAACAACCAAATATAACAGAGATGTATTGTGAACTAAGTTGTGATTTATTTTGCAGTGGTTCATTAATCATCCAGATTTCATTTCAAACCCTTTGTATATTAATGAGGACTCATATTCAGGCATCACCGTTCCAGTTATTGCTCAACTAATATCAGATGGTAAGTGCCATTGGACTATTATCATATAATCGAGGCTTAGATCATTACCCTATTATTCTTTAGTATATGCTTTGTTATTATTGTCTTTTTCTTTTTTTTCCATCCGGTAAACGAAGCCTGCTGGTCTAATTAATCCGAACTCGTGCTAGGTAGGTCATTAAAAAGTTAAGTATTCCTTATTAAAAGGTTCTTCATTCTTATGGGTCGACACAAAGTTTATACTTTGTTACTATTGATTATTACTTCCACGGATATTATAATATATGGAGAACTACATTCCTTTGTTATCTCTCCCAGTCTGAATGTGTAGCATCATTTAGGTGAACAAAAGGTGCTTAAAAATATTCCTAGCCAAAAAAGGTATTTTCTGTAGACATTTAAAGAGTGATATGAGAATTAATGCAGGAATTGAAGCAGGCAAAGACCCATTGATCAACTTTAAGGTTTTCTATTCCTTTCATTTCATTTAACATATATATGTTAATAATAATAACAACAATGATAATAATAATTTAGAATTATATATCTAGATGGTACTTGTTCTAGAATTGTCTTGGATAATCTAGCATGTGCAATGTCTAGAATTCTCTTTGTAATTCCTAGGAGATAAATCCTATCTTGTAGAACTCTAGAATAATCTTTTGTATTCTAGGTGATAAGATTTATATAGAATGGTTCTAGGGTGCTCCATTAGCACCTATAAATAAGCCCTCTTGTAGTGCCATTTTGCATCAAGTTGAATGAAAACAACTCCTCTCCCAAAATATAAAGTGTTCTTCCCTTACTCTTCTTCTTCACTTAGAATATAACCTCTTCTTCTATATTGTTCTCTTTTCTAACAATATATCTCTTGCATGGAAAATTATCGTTTTTAATGGTAATTAATATCATTCAGGGTTATTCACTTGGCAATCCGCTAACATTTCCTGAAGAAAGCAATTACCAAATTCCTTTCTGTCATGGTATGGGGCTAATATCTGATGAACTTTATGAGGTTGGTTCATTCGTTTATTTCATATGTAAACTCTGTGTCATATCAACACAGCTTGGCACAATATTGATAATTTGGATCTTGTTGTATCAGTCGTTGAAGGAGACGTGCAAAGGCGATTACCAAAACATAGATCCTACCAATGAACTATGTTCAGAAAACTTTAAAATGTTCAAGAAGGTAACATTATATTCCTTTTTTGGTATATACTCATATTGTAATATGATATATTGAGCTTATGTTAAACCTTAATATTCTTGTAATGCAACTTTGTAGCTTGTGAGTGGTATAAGTGATCAACAAATACTAGAGCCTTTTTGCGAAGCAGACTCTGTATCACCAAATCCATGCCAATTGTCTGGCGAAAGATCTCTTGCAGAGGATATTATCTTACTAAAACACGGTGACTTCATTTGTCGATAGAGTCGGGTAAGTCCCCCTCAACTGTTACTTGTACTATTAAAAGAGGATTTGCGGTATGTCACGCTCTGTTAAGGTTCTTCGCTTTGCATCAACTAAGATCACATGCTCTACTTGTGCGGGCTCCCGTCAATTACTTTGAATTTCATTCTTGCAAATGTACTCCCCAAGCGGGATACGTAATGTGTTATATAAAAAATGAACTAAAGATATATTTTACTACTCTAGGGGATAGACTAGAAGTCCCCCGCCACTTATGATTGTGAATTGAATGAATAAACAGATGAAATAACAAAATAATTCAACTATTTGCAACTAATTGCCTTCACATAGTTTAATCATTTTAAGACATCTAACTAATTATGGTAATTGCTAAGTTTGAAGCAATACCGCGAAGGAGTAATAAGCATAATGGTAATCAATATTCTTTAACTTAAAATTTTAGAATTTTGCATCATGAACTGTACTGCACACATTACTTAGACGGGGTTAATTAGAAAGGCATATAAAAAAAATGAAGAAATCACGAATAAAAAAAGTCGAATATGAAAGAAAAGACAAAGATATTAAAAAATATTGAATTCTATATCGTTGTATCTAAGTTGAATCTTGTCTATTTTAACCCGTCACTTCTAAGTCACAATACATAGAAAGATCAAGTAAATCCAATAATTTCAAGTGAAAGAGGCATTTATGTCTTTTCTCTTTCATGAGTTTCTCAGGATACAGAGATTATGCAGGGTAATTATATAAACATATGCTTTCCTAATGTAGGTTGCCATACGCAAACTCTCTAATCATTGGGGAAATGACCCAGTGTTCAAGAGGCTCTCCATGTTAGAAAGGTATTTCAAATTTTGTTATTTGTATATTGTAGAGGTTGCTTAGAATTAAGGTGCAAGATATTAAACGATTTTTTCTTCTCTCTTGTTCTTTTTTAATTAGGGAACTATAAGAAGACCATGGGCGAGATGTAGGCTCAGTATTAAGGGTACAACTTATACAACTACTTTCATGAATAGTACACATTACCATGTAAACCTTAGTTCTAAAGGTTATCAATCACTTATATACATGTTCGATATCTTCACATTATAATAATATAATAATGTTACTGCATCTCTACGCAGGGGCGGAGCCACAGTAGAGTGTGCGGGTTCGGGCGAACCCAGTGACTATTACGCACACTATATATTTGTGTTGAAAATATTATTATTTCTATATGTATTTGGTACGCCGACCCCAGTACTAAAAGAGATCTGGGTTCAGAGGTAAAGTGTTTGGGTTTGTCATGAGAATACCTGGTTCGAATCTCCTTCAACATTTTGTTAAATTTTCTTTTTATTTATTTGAAAAAAATAAATAAAAAATAAAATAAAAAATAACACGACAAAGTTCCTTTAAGTCTTTAACAAAACAGAAGCTTTATGCTTCATAATTACCCTTCCTTTTTAATAAAGAAAACTCAACCCTTGTCCCTTTTTAATAAACTAAAACACAAATCAAATACACATATCTCTCTAAAACAAAACAGATTTTTTTCTTTCATAATTCAACTGCACTCAAATCAAACAAAGCTAAGGTTTTGCCTTTCTGCCCCAAATCCCAATTATTCTTTCTCATTCTCCATCTTTCTTCTTCTTTTCTATTCTTTCTCTACTCCTATTATATTTTGTGTAATAATTCATACAAAATCTAATTTTTAATATTTCATTCTAGGGTTCTTACATTTAGGCATCTATTCTGTTTGCAACTTGTGCTTTTATGCTTTCCAAAATTTTAAAGGCCAAGCCCGACTAATCGATAAGGTATGTGGTCTTACTTTCTTGTTTTTAGTTTTTTAATTGACTGTTGTCATTTTCTTTTATAAAGTAATTGAATATGACTTTGTTAGCATCTATTACTCATTTTTGGTATTTGGGTCTTGTTTAACTACATCATCCTTTATTCTTGATTTGCTTATTTGTTGGAATAGAGTCATGTTTCATTTGCTGCTAGACTTATAAAGAAGAAAATCTTCATATGTCTACAGTAGAGCTACAATAGAAGAAAACCTAGTGACTTTTTTCGAGATCCTGTATTTGTAATTTAGAACCCACACACTTATAAACATAGATCCGCCTCTATCTCTACGTTATGCTATAAGCAAAGAAAATTTAGCTTAAGTTACTTTATGCATAACAAAGTTTTTTTTACGCAGTGGCGATCATGACATGATTGTTCCTTTCCAATCAACACAAGCATGGATAAAATATCTAAATTATTCTATTATTGAAGATTGGCGTCCTTGGACTATTGATGGTCAAGTTGCAGGGTATGATTTTCCATTTTTCTCCATACATATTTCGTTCAAATCAGACGAAACGAAACATTTGTTATGAAATTCTAAATTATATAACTTTGATTCGTAGTTTCACAAGATCTTTATCTAATCATATGACATATGCAACAATAAAGGTAAGAATTTTGCACTCTATATATATTTTTAAATAAATATTTTGAATCTCAAACTCATAAGTAAAATTGTCTTGCGCTCACATTCCCACATTTGTCGTGTCTTTATTCTTCTTTTTTGTTTTCTATTTTCATTAGGGAGGAGGGCACACAGCTGAGTACAAACGTGAAGAGTGCTTTCATATGTTTAAAAGATGGATAACTCAACAACCTTTGTAAACTTTTTTACCCCCAGAAGGGTTAATTTCATATTTTACCTTTGATAATGTTACCTAAAAGCTCCTAAAATATAGGATGTTATGAATATATTAAAGTGGACGTCTATTGAATACTCCTATATATCCATATTCTATGAGCCATTTGAGGTTCATGTATTTAGTTAATTTATCACTTAATATTTTTAATTTTTAGGTGTATTTTTGTAACCTTTCTTGTATTCTATATCATATAAATATGGTATTTTATATCTTATGTGTTGAGAATAAACCCCCCACAAAAAATAATATTTACGGTAATAACAGCAGAATAGTTATAGTACTGCGATACGATAACAAACAAGAATAAAAGGAATAACAATGATACAATGATTTTAACATGAAAACCCCTTTTGAGTAAGGGAAAAATAACGAGCCTGAGAGGAGCAAAGTAATCCACTATAATGAGAAAGTTTACACTCCATAGTCCCGAGGAAATACTCCAGCAACCACTATCTAGTCAAACCTCTCTATAACATCCTCATTTGTTCTGAAAGTTTCGGATGTTATAATGAAGTGTTGTCATAGAGATCATATATTATAACATAACTTGAAAATTGTTTCAAGAAAAACTTGACTTTTATAGCGAAGTCTTGTTATATAGGAATGTTGTTATGGAAATGTTTGACCGTAACAGCTTGATTTATTCTCCCAAAAAATATCTCAAAATTAAATAATAAGTATTCATTCTGATCCATAATAAGTGTCATTTTGACCTTTTTATTTTGATCTCAAATAAGTATCTTTTTATATAATCAAAGAAGAAATTAATTTTAATTTTCCAAAAGTTACCCTTATATATTTATATATCACAATGTGTCAAAGTAACAATATGTAAAATTTAATTAAGGGCAATTTAGTTAATATACGTTTTTTTTCTAGGAGTTACTATTTCTTAACGGACATGCCAAATGCAAAAAAGTTACTGAATCCGACGGAGCAGTGATAAATTTTTCAAGGAGGAAAAAAATTACTTTTGACTCAGTCCACTGACATCTATTAGGGGTGTACAAAGGAAACCGACAAACCGCACCAAACTAATAATCTGAGTTAAACAAAGAAAAAAAAAAGTTTTTGGTGTTAGAAAAAATAATCCGCCCGTAATTGGTTTGGTTTGATTTTAACTTTAAAAAAAAATCAACCGAAAACCAACCCGACATTATATGTATATAAGTTTTAAAAATAATTATTGTAATAGATATAATTTTAACTTTTTAATAGTTCTCTCTTTTAATGAATTTTTTCAAGCTTGGACTTAGAACTTTTGAATGGTCAAGTATGTTTTACATCCCATAAAAGTTAGTAACTCAAATAAAGCTCAAAGCAAAATCAAATTAAAACTAATGCTAACAAAAAGAAAATCAATTCAATACTAGAAATGACAATAGTATTTGATATTTACTTTTTTAGTTTCACGTTGATTTCGATAAAAAATCCATAACTCACATTTAATATTATTTAGTCGAGTAATTAATAGTACTTATTACTTATTAGTCATACTTATTTTAATATGACTTAGTATTGTTAGATTATGTGTATTTTTATTATGGCTTATCAATTAGTAATATTTATCTTATGCGATTTGTTTAGTATTTTAGTATATTTATGACTCATCTCATATTATTTTATATTATTTTATTGGATAGCATCTTGTATAGTTCTATCCTACTGGGACCTAAGAAAGATAAGAGCACAAATTATAAATTTTATGCTATGAAGATTTTATTGAAAAAGGCCTAAAAAACTCGAAAGCCTCAAGAAAACTAAAAAATCATAATTGAAAAACTCAATTTATGTTGGGTTGGCTTGCTTTATAAAGATAAAATATGAGAATATTGATTTGGTTTTTTTGATAATTAAAAAATTCGAACCAACCTAATTACCGGGAAAAAACAAGGCAGAAGTGATGGGGATGTGGGAATTGGTTGGTTCTTTGTCAAGGAAACTGACAAACATTAGAGTAATCGATTTGCATACAAATGGATTGGCGTGTTTGGTTATCTTTCATAGATGGTGACCCCAGATCTATCTCTAAATTTCTCCAGGTTACACAAAATAAGATATATTTTTTTATTTGTGATGAACGTTAGCCTTGAGATTAATTTAAATGGAAAAACTAGTGTAAGAATTTATATAGTTGTAACTTGAGAATTTAACTTAATGGAAATTGAGGCGAAGTTATTGTTATATATATTACGATTTTTGCAAAATTATAAAGTAAGAATTTATATAGAAGATCGTAACTTGTTTTAAATTAAGGTGGAATTAATGTTGTATTTCAATTTAAAAAAATTATAAAGTCCGACAAGGTATTTGTTGCAAATTCTGGTGGAAGGGTAAATTATACTAATGAACATGTTACTATTGGTAAAAGTTTACCGGTAGTTTATACTTAATTAATAAATGCATGATATATGTATTACGCACGGAATTCAAGTGCTTAACCATGATAAATTATATGTATTTTCGATCTCACTAATCAATTAACCATAAAGTATTAACATAATTTGATATAAACACCTGGTACAAATAAAAATTTATCGTTAGTATTTGAAATTACTTTCAATTGATTCTCAATCCTACCTTCTAATATTTATCTCAATAACTCTCAATGGTTAGATTCAACTCAAACCTTCAAAAATTAGTTTCTTCTTCAAAAGTTTTTTTCAAGCTCAACCAAACCCAACAGTGGTGTTATTTAGTTTTCTTCGATCTAACCAATTCAACTCATTAGAAATAGATAATACTTCGTCCGTTTAAAAAAATAATAAACCTATTATTGGGGAGTCGCACAAGATTTTTCTTGAAAATAAATATATTTTACAAATAGTTTTAAAATTTTTAAATTGTTAATTATTGTGACTTATAGTACTTTTTACTTAATTTTTAAATATGTAAATTTTATTTCAAAAGATTTAAAGAGTGTCTAAATTCACATTAAAATTTGTCAAATTCACTCTCGTACTCCGAAAAGCTTCAAACAAATTGATGGAACATAGTATAAGTTTAATTAATGAGATGATACCGACTCATTTTTAACTACATAGTTATTTGGTATGAGGTATAAAAATGTATAGAGGTGGTATAAAAATTTAATACTATTTTAATACTCTGTTTGGTTAGCAAACCAGGTATAAGTTATTTCGGTGTTAATTTTAATACTGAAATAACTTATATCTTATAGAGGATGGGGTAATTAACACATTTACAACTTATATCTTTTTTTTAGAAATTATGCGATTGTCATTTTTAATACAATATACCAAACTATGAATAAACAATAATTCTAATATAACTTATTCCTACGTAACTTGTACCGAGGTAAGCCATATTCCCACCAAAGGAATATTTGGAATTGTTTCTAATAAGCAGAAATAATATATAAGGACGGACAATCCATTAGTATTACCGCCTTAAACTATATCCATTTGTTGAAACGCCATGTGTTGTTTTCGCCTGCCACTAATATTGTTTCATCTTCTTCTTACTCTGTTTCTACAATATGTACAAAGTCTTCCTCATAATGGCTCAATGGTTGAGTTTCTTCCTGGTTTTGATGGCCCTCTTCCTTTTTATCTTGAAACCGGGTACGTTAATTATTTTATCACCCTTTAAATTTTTATTTTTATTTTATCAAAGTATCAATTAATATAAAGAGAATCTCGATTCTTTCTCAGGAAATTTTCTTTCACTTAGTATGTTCAGAACATACTGGCCACACATATATAGTACTCCTTTAGTTTAAAATATAATTTAGATGAGATAGTTTGACTCGGTACGAAATTTAATTAAAAGGATAATTTTTGAATTTTATGGTCTTAAAAATTTAAGGGGTAAGAGTTTTTTGTGTTATTAAAGGTTGTCATTATGGGCAAAATAAGTAAAATAAATAGAAATTATTTTCTATTGTAAAATATATCAATTTCTTTTTTTGAACTTACGAATAAGTAAAGTGTGTCATCTTATCCGAAACAACAACCTTGTTGAAGTGTTGTATTTTGAATATAATTGTCAGATATATTGGAGTTGGCAAATCGGAGGAAGTGCAACTATTCTATTACTTTGTCAAATCAGAATCCGATCCGAGAAAAGATCCACTCTTGCTATGGCTAACAGGAGGCCCTGGTTGCTCATCCTTCACGGGCATGGCGTATGAAGTAGGTAAATATATTTATTTATGTTGTACTGACAATATAACATTTTTATTAAATGTTATTTAAACCTGTGATAGTATGTTAGTTATACTACTATTGTGTTATCAAAGTTACCAATTAATGTTTATCAAGACTTATCGGTAACTCACGTTAGATATGTGTACTCACAGTCTAGAGCTAAAGAGACGTAGATTCGTCTGAATCCATGCTTTTCTTTCTAAATCATATATAACAATGTTATATTCCTTTAAACTCACTTAAATATATGTACGTGCACTTAAATTCAAAGACTCATATGGACCAGTAAATATTGGGTGACTTCTACAAGTAAATTTGGCAGTTCAAATCTCACTCTCTTGTTTTCAACATGGATCATAGATATACATGTGAAAATCACGAAACTATTAAAAAAATATAATTTTGAACCTATATTTTCAAAAGTGAAATAGGTTCATAGTAAGAACCTAAAATTAAACTCGGCAAATGTAAATCTAGATTCACCTCTTTACAATAGATCATTGATCCTCTTGATGTGTACTAACACTGCTATAGGTGTGGAAAAGCTTGGTATTACGTGTAACTTATGGTTGGAGAAAATTAACTTGTGAATTCTCTTTTTTAGGCCCATTGGCTTTTGGTCAGAAGGCATACAATGGAAGCCTACCAATTCTTGTTTCAACTCCATATTCTTGGACAAAGGTGACAGTGAAGAGCATCTTATTTTTCTAATGCACACTTCATTTCATGTAATATTTGTTCTCTTTTCCCTTATTATTGTTAACATTAGATCATCAAGTAAATCTGTTCTTTAAACTTGGTAGTTTTCTAACATACTTTTCTTGGAGCAACCTGTAAATACTGGGTTCTCATATGCAACTACTTCAGCGGCATCCAAGTGTACTGATCTACAAGCCTGTGACCACGTCTATGAATTTCTGTGCAAGGTATTTGGTAATCGTTCCGATTTCATTTAGTTAGATACATATGAATTTGTAAACTGAGTTAACTCTTTGTTTTCGTGTATTCCTGAATATACTCATCATTTTGCATTGTTCATCGGTAGAGGATCTTGGTTTAAACTTGTTAAGGTCAATATATACGTATTTGAACTCCCCCCCCCCCCTCCTAAATCCTAATATATATGTATCTTGGTGGATGGATGAAATGAACCGTTAAGAAACGAAGACAGTAATAATTATAACAAAAATGTATTGCGAACTAAGTTGTGATTTATTTTGCAGTGGTTCAATAATCATCAAGAATTCATTTCGAACCCTTTTTATGTTTCTGGTGACTCATATTCAGGCATTACAGTTCCAGTTATTGTTCAACTAATATCATATGGTAAGCCCCATTTAGTATTTTCATATATATAATGTGAGGTTGAGCCGGGGTTCTTTCGGAAACACCCTCTCTACCGTCATAAGGTAGAGGTAAGGATTGCTTACAGTTTACTCCACTTGTGAGATTTCACTGAGCTTTTCTGTTTAACCATCCGTTATACGAGGTCAGCTGGCGATTCATGCCAGATTGGTCCACTCAGGAGAGTAAAGTGATTGTTGAAAGGCTCTCCATTCCTAGGGCTCTAAGCCAAGTTTATACTTTGTTATTAGTGATTATTACTTACATAGATGTTAGATAAGATATAATATTTTTTGTTGTCTCTTCAAATCTTGTTGTGTAGTATCACACTTTCACTTGCTGAAGAGATAATGCTCAAAATATTTCTAGCCAAAGTGATCTCTGTTGACACTTCAAGAGTGATATGAAAATGCAGGAATTGAAGCAGGCAAAAAGCCATTGATCAACGTGAAGGTTTTCTATTCCTTTCCTTTTATTTAACATATATCTCATACATGAATAATTATCGTTTTTAATGGTAATTAATATCATTCAGGGCTATTCACTTGGCAATCCGCTAACATTTCCTGAAGAAAGCAATTACCAAATTCCTTTCTGTCATGGTATGGGGCTAATATCTGATGAACTTTATGAGGTTGGTTCATTCGTTTATTTCATATTTAAACTTTGAGTCATATCAACACAGCTTGGCACAAAATTAATAATTTGGATCTTGTTGTATTAGTCGTTGAAGGAGACGTGCAAAGGCGATTACCAAAACATAGATCCTACCAATAAACTCTGTTCAGAAAACTTTAAAATGTTCAAGAAGGTAACGTTATATTCCTTCTTACATATTCTTGTTTTAATGTTTTGAATTCGTAAGAAGCTAGTAAATAGGTAATAATACAAGTTTTAATGTCATGCAACGTTGTAGCTTGTAAGCAGTATAAATGATCAGCAAATACTAGAGCCTTTTTGCGGAACAGACTCAGAATTACTAAAACCACGCCAATTGTCTGGTGAAAGGAGATATCTTCAAGACAATTTGAGCTCTCTAAGACATGGTGACTTCATTTGTCGAGAAAGTCGTGTAAGTCTCAACTGTTACTAAATAAAGTTTGAGTATTGCAGCAACTGATTGCCTTTACATAAAATAATCTGTATATCATTTACTAATTTTAAGATATATACCTATTTTTGTTAAAAGAGGCATATATGCGCAGTTCTTTTCATGATTCTTGGGATAAATAAATAAATGCAGTTGCTTAGATATACATATAATTTCTTATTGTAGGTTTCGACACGCAAGCTCTCCAATCATTGGGCAAATGACCCTAGAGTTCAAGAGGCACTCCATGTTAGAAAGGTATTCCAAATTGTGTTATTTGTACATAGTAGAGGTTGCTTAACATTAAGGTGCAAAATATTAAAAAAAAATCTTTCTTTTTTGTTGTTCTTTGATTAGGGAACTATAAGAAGACCATGGGCGAGATGTAGGCAAAGTATTATGGGTACAACCTATAGAGTTACTTTCATGAATAGTATACCTTACCATGTAAACCTTAGTTCCAAAGGTTATCGATCACTTATATACAGGTTCGATACTTTCACATTAAAACAATGTTTCTAGTTCTCTATATTGTGCTTCAAGCACATAGAATTTAGCTGAAGTTACTATATACATAACAACTGAGGTCTCCCAAAAACAGCCTCTCTGCCCCTCAGGTTAGGGGTAAGGTCTGCGTATACGTTACCCTTCCCGAACCCCACTAGTAGAATTACACTGGGCTGTTGTTGTTGTTACTACTATATACATAACAAAGTTTTGTTTTCTTGAGCAGTGGTGATCATGACATGGTTATTCCTTTCCAATCGACGCAAGCATGGATAAAGTATCTGAATTATTCTATCATTGATGATTGGCGTCCTTGGACAATTGATGGTCAAGTTGCAGGGTATGATTCTCCATTTTAACTTCTCTGCTTATTTGCTCAAGTTGGATTAGATGATACGATTGTTATGAAATTCTAAATTATATAGCTTTGATGTGCAGTTACACAAGATCTTTCTTTAATCATATGACATATGCAACTGTAAAGGTAAAAATGTTGTACTCTATATTTTTCTTTTTTTGATATCTTCAATCTCAAACTCAGTAGAAGAATTGTCTGTGCTCACACTCTCACTGTTCTCGGATGTTTACTTTTCCCTTCTTGTTTTTTTTTTCCAATTAGGGAGGAGGGCACACAGCTCCTGAGTACAAACGTGAAGAGAGCTTTCATATGTTTAAAAGATGGATAGCTCACCAACCTTTGTGAACTTTTTAATTAATTTCACGTTTACTTCTTTGAACTAGTATGAAAATATTATACATCATCCCTTACAATAACTCTATTGTAAGCCCTTTGTTATAACTTCATTACAAAGCAACAATATTGACTAACTCTAGTCAAAAAACTAAACCAAACAATGGTTTAAATATATCCTACAAAGTCACTTCTTGAAAATGAAGAACAAAATAATAAAGACTCAACAAACCTAAGGACTTAAGATATCTTCAATCTTTGGATCTGGTCCTTGGGGTTGGAGCAGCTTTGTTCTTGAGAGAGTTGGTGGCTAGCACTTCAGAGAATATGATTTTTGGATTTGCAAGTGTTGGGAAATGAATGAATCTATTGACTCGTGTTGATAATATATGTGTGAGGTCATCAAAGATGATGCAATAAAGTGTATTTAATTTGGCCTTAGTAGGCCACACTTGTGCTGCTTTAGCAGCCGGACGGTATAGTGCAACAACTTTTACAACTGTAGAGTTGACTGTATGACGACCAAGGGAATTGATCCTTATATTGCCCATAGTAGAGTAATTATAACAAAAACAAAGCATTTTCAATCAATATAGAATATGACAATTTAAACAACTAAAGTACTAATATACCAAACATAAGAATTAAAAGAAGATAAGAATTCGAGGGAATTTTGAAGGAGTAAAAGACATGGGTCACTCGGCAGAAAGAAAAGTAGGGGGCTAAGTCCTTGATGAGCTCGTCCATTTGTTCATTTGAAATCCTTTGATCAATGATCATCTACTCTCTTAGGTACTTCACAGGTTTCCTTAATTTTTCATTCTCACACTTCAACTCTGCATTCTATTTTGCCGAGAGTCGATGGGATATAGTTCTCTACCTATCTGAGCAGGCTGAACCATCAATCAGATCACCAAGAATCTTCTCAAGCTTCTCCTCATCAATAATAAACTCAGTCTCATGCACATATAGCATCAGAGTATCACATACAATATAAAAGTTTTTACTTCTATTCATAAACGTTGGGACTTGGAGGAATAAAGAGGTGATACTATTTTTGAAATTCAACAATGCCAAGAAGTTCCTCCATTTTTCAGCAATATCATAGTCAAACCCTCTGCTAAACAGTACTTTTGAGACTTCAGATTTTCCTTCCTCTCCAATTTTGGTAACTCAACCTTTTGCTTCTGTAATGAACCATGCTCCTCACTTACACTACCACTTCATTTCCTGAGCGGCCAGGTCTCCCTCTTCTCTTTCTCAATCTGTTCGCCCTTATCATTTGTTTCATCTTTCTCAAATGACTTTCGTTTTTCCATTTTGCTCTTCTTTGAGTTCTTTCACACTAGTGGCGTGTACGCGGCTGAAATCGGAAAGACCACTTTTAACGATCAGGGAGGCATTGTGTAATTTCACCTCGAAGGGCCGGGAGAATAGCTTGGAGTTCGAAGTCTTCGAGGGTCCTCCGTGCCCGATTTGGGGCGGAGCGCATTGGTGGTTAACATAAGTAAGAGGAAAGTTTCCTAGGAGCAGTATTTTTTTCTGACTCGCCTACACCAACAATTATAGCTTGCACCAGGTTGATTGAGTGGTTGTACTGGCTACTTTATGTAATAACTACGCATATGTCATATTGGAATTTTTTCCTCATATATAAAAGGGGCCCTTGTCATTTTTGTATGAGGGGAAAATACAACACACTACATTCAATACAAGAACAAGAACATTCTCTGCTCTCTAGCTCAAACATATTCTCTTAATTTCTTTATTTACATTTATTGCTTATATTCATTGTGTTCTATTAATTTTTTATCATTTATTGATCATAATGAGCCGCCATCGCATCTCTCATAACTGTTATTCCTTCATCAACTGCCTTTAGCCGGACATCGACCTCGAGGCCTCGTATACGCCGACTCGAGGCCCCGATTCCCAGCCAGTTGGTTTGGTTATTATACTATCTACAAGCTCTTATTTCATCTTCTAATATCTCACTTAGCATTCATTACTTAACAACTAGTGTAAAAATAAATCACATATTTTTAGAACCATAAAATCAGATCAAATTGTTATTATCATTTTTAAGATAAACACTTTGGCGCCCACCGTGGGGCTAAAAATAATAGTGATTGTTTTCTTGCTGGTTTACTATATAACGCAAGTTATCTTTCATACTTTTTCTTCTCCGAGAATCTTGGATTTTAGGTCAAAATTTCTAACTCGGTAAATGCACATGACAACAACGTTCTCAAAGGCCATAGAAAGTATGTTGTAGATGTTCGAGGTAATGGTGCACCAACACAAAACCCTAAGGTTTCACCAGAACCAATTCCCGTCGATATGGTCTCATGCAACACTCAACACATTGGCATGAGTTCCCACACCAATAGAAGTATATGCTGGAAAAACTCACTCGGGGAGAAAGAAAGGAAAACAGGGGAAGCGAAGCGAGAAAACTTCATCACATCGTTTATATGATTATCGGGGGATTGACGTTCCCCAATGTCCCATAATTAAGCGGATAAAGGTTTCTGCGGTGATGCAATGGCAAACCTGGCCCGTGCATATGGGGACATCCTCGCGTTCAGCAAAGAAGAATTCGAGACTTTGGCTCATCCACACAACGATGCCTGATAATCTCGTTTCTCTTAAATAACATCCAAATTAAACATGTACTCGTGGACCCATGTAGATCGAACCACGTAATTAGATCGACGGAAGCTTGGATTACTCGATCCGGTCATACCTACCTCCTAAATCCTCAACGATTTCAATATGGCCAACGAGAGATCACCCTCCCGATTAACACATCCGATGTAGATCAAGAACCAGATTCCACGTCATTAAAGGTGACACAACGTACAATGCCCTACTCGACAAGCTATGGATACATAACATGAAGGCGGTACCATCAACCCTGCATCAGATGATGAAGTTTCCAACAAAGGATGGAATAAAGGCAGCTTATGGAGAGAAACATGTGGCGAAGTGTCACGACCCATTTTCTGAACAAGCCGAGACCGGCACTCGATCACTAAACATGACCGAGCGAACCATCTCTGCTTATCAAGCCTCTTATAACTCCAAACATTATATGCAACAAAGAAATACTCAAAACAAATACTTTTAATTAAGTCAAATATTTAAATAGATCAAATCCAAAGCTTTAATCGTACTAACTACTGAAATTTCTGTTAAGTTATTATAAAGTAATTTATGACTCTCAACCCAACGACTACGTCTATGAAGCCTCTACTAATAAACGGACGCACTGCTCAGGACATGAGACTTCCTGGCCAGTTCTCTAAATAAACAAAGTAATAGCTAAATTAAAATGACTCTAAGGAATACTCCATGAACAAAAGCGGAGCTCACCAATAGCACTGGAAAGGAAGGGAGTCCTAACTCGTAGCCTGCTCGCCTGCAAATCCGGTTCCTACGTTGTACCGCAGACCAACGTAGGTTCCCAAAAGAGAACGTCGGTACCATCCATTGTACTCAGTGAGTCTCAACAACAGGGGGAGAAACTTTAATAATATATACATTATGAGCAAATGTTCTAAATGCATGTAAAAACATAAAGCTCATAAGAATAACTATAAATAATTGCATAATAGAAAATTCTTTTTTTTTTCTTTCATGATAAACATACTTCACTTTATACTTTGGGAGTTCCAACTATCCTGACTTAATTCTGTCTCAGTCACCGTGTGATCGGCACGGGTTCGATCCCAACCTGATCGAATAGGCCCAATCCACGAGGTGCCACTCGCTTCATGGTTCTCAGCGCTCATATATCTTACCTTAGCATGGCTAAGTAAATTCTCAGCAACGAGACCCTCGGCTCGTGTACTCCCTACTTTGGCACAAGTAGTTTCAGGAAGTCAACGCCTTGGTCAGGACCCTAGGCCTGGACGATGACCCCTTCTCAGAATAAAGGATACTCCCAAAAATCTTTTCTTTCTAAAACTTCTTCTTGTGACTTTTCAAGTCTAAGTCTTTTATACATACTCATACCGGTACCCTTAGTGTAAGGTAGGAATAAAATAAATATTCAAAAGTGTTTATAAAGGTTCTTGATCCATCATGAATTTTCAACATGAAAATGGCATATATAAATAACATAAAAATCTGAAATTTATGCAAGTAAAGACAAGTAATCATCTAAACTTTATAAAAAAATAATTCTAGACTAATAGGTATTTACTACTCCAATTAAATATAAAGAATAACATAAAATAAATCTGAAATTTATGCACATATATTCAAATAATCATATAAATTTTAATTAGAAAATAATTATAAGCTAATAGGTACTTACTACTCCAATTAAGTATATATTAACTCTCTTATGCAATTCATCAAACACTTTGTGTGCATGCTTTTGTGAGTTAAACCACTTTAGTAAAGGGTTATATCAACTCACCTCAAAACTTCTCAAGTCAATACGTAGGCCTCAGTCCAATTGACACCAGTCAAACAATCGATTCTACAACAGCCGATGTATTTTCATCAATTTTAAAGTACTACACTTAAATATGAAATTTATTGATGATATAGAGGAAAAAAGGAATTAACTACTCAATTCTTAGCTAATACTATTGTAGGGCAATTGACCATAAGAAATTTTATATACCTGAGTTCAAGAATTAATGATTCGTAACGAAACCTAGTATCTTTCGTTGCCGGCGTGATAAGAATCCTCTGTTTTCTTTTCTGCTCTTCGTTTCGTCCAAGGGCAAAGCCTTTCGCCCCTTTTTCTTTTTGGTGAATCAGAACATACGTGTTCTGTTTATTTTAAGGCTTGGAGCCTTTTGTCTCCAAATAGCCCTTTCAGGGCTTTTAGGCCCATTTTTTTTTTTAACTTAATTAGTAATATTTGTCTCCAAAAATAACTGAATAACACTGAAATTATTAATAGTATAATAATATTCCTCTAATGGTATATTACGTTAATTAAGTATATATATATTCACCATAGGCAAGAAAATAATAAGAATAATAATCATAATAATAATAAATTAATTTCTATAATTAGAATGTCTTGAAACTTTTATAAATTTGAGAAGTGTTACAATCTTCCCTCCTTAAAAAAACATTCGTCCTCGAATGTTGCTAGGGACATATTCTTAAGCTA